>JANHGO010005797.1:0-22423 GCA_024606505.1 Aquila spilogaster
ATGCAAATTGTGTTTAGTATTATGTTCTCTTCCTTCCTGTTAAGAAAATGAAAGGCTAAGACAAGGTAAGAGAAGAGATGACTATGCAGTTTAAATATCCTTTTCTGAGAATATTAGGCATGACAATATTTTCATATTCATAAAGTATATAACTGTTTCTTTTAAAATGTTAATATTTACAAATTTAGGATATTTGTAGGCCAAGGATAGGAAAAATATGAGTAAGATGATAGTGTGACTGTCAGAATTCAGTCACTTCATTCTCTTATGGTCAAAAGAATTTCCTGTTCTATCTCAGGGTGCCATGAGTATCTTAAAAAGTGTAAGAGAAAGTGAATTTCATTTTGAAAAGTTACTTAAAATAAAGCACTGTGTTCTTTAGTGAGGAGCATGTTAAAATTATGTCTTTACACCAACTTAATGAAAATAATGTCTCTTCTTTGCATAACACAATCAAAATTCTGCCGTAAACATGACACGAGCATATAATTACAGCTCATATTCTGAAGTATTTATATCCAGGGAAAGAAATGGATACTTCATGCATGTATAGTTTATGTTAAAACAGCCATACCTGAGCGTTCAGGTGCCATCACTTGCAATGGTGTCAGCTAATTTCTGTTGCTGTACTGGAACATTTATTGGCAAAGGAGAAGTAGCTTAGTTATTAGGACACTGTTTACATACTACTTTGGCATTGCTTATGTATTTTGATTTGGAACGTTATTTTAATGTATGTAAGATGATTTAGGAACAAATGTATTGTTTGTCCTTATGTTGAAACACTTATTCTAACTGAATTGTTTCAGGGTGAGATTTGATTATACATTATTGAGGTTGTAGTATTACTATTCTTTCTCCGGTATCACGGTTTTATGACATTTGTTATTGATATTCCACATCATAACATCATGTAAGGCACTGGGAGTTAAAGAGTTAATGCTCCAGTTCCATGGATCGTCGATAGTTCCAGGTATAGCTGTCTCAGAAGAGAAGAAGAACTACATTCCCCAGAGGATTTTGCATTACTTTGCATTTTTCTGTTTTCTACTCAGAGGGAAAGATAAAACTGTTGGCAAGTCACGAGATCATTCTCTCTTTTCCCTTTCGGATCATCACAGCAGCGGGTGCTCCTAGCCGTCTTGCCTTCAGCATTAGCATAAGGCCTTTGGTTTTTGGACACTCTCTCTCTCTCTCTCTCTCATTTTATTTGATTTCTTAGCCTCAATTCCAATTATTTTGTATTATATAGTGTTATTTTGCATTCTGGTATCTTATTTAGTACATTTGCTTTCCTCCTCAGATCGTTGCTGCTGTTATATTTTAGGCCCGTCTCCCTTTTCCCTTTCCTTCCTTCCCCTTCCCAAGGCATGGGGCTGTGGGTCCCCTCGCCCCCTTCGTCACGGAACCAGGCCAAACCGGCCCATAAACCGTTGACAGTTGTCTTTGTGATAATACTTAAATTTGTCTGTTGACCATGGAAAGTTCAAGAAAACAAACAGTAAGAAATTCAGCATTCCTAATTTAAGCAACCAGGAGGACAAAAATTGTTGTTTGGAAGAGGACTTTCAACTTCTCTGTTTGCACAAGCAAATAGCAATAGCTATACATTTTTGCTACAGCAAAAACTATTCTTGCCATTTGGAAAAAAAATTTAAGGATTTGTGTAGCGGAAGTGCTAAGTCACAGCCTGAAGCAGTGATGGAGCACCTGGTAGGAAGGCAGGGTCAACCCAGGGGAGCTCAGGTGCAAGCAATGCACATGAGTGACTGGAAGGGGTGGAGACAGGATCCACCCCTTCCCAAACCTCATTTAAGGGTTGGCAGTGGAGGTGGGAATCTCTTGTTGAAGATTCTTGCTTTTCTGAGATCATCTAAGGGTAAGCAGCTTTTTTCCTTTGTCTCTGTATCTATGACTGTTGTACTTGGGCTTACCCTTACTTGCTGTGGCGTGGGATTCTACTACCCCACTATCGTTGCTCTGTTTTCCATCATGTTACAGCGTTACAATTTTAAATTTATTTAAGAAGTAGAAAGGAGTGCCTTAAGCTTACTCTGTTCTGTTTTAGGCCACTCACTACTTGAAGCGTATTGAGAAGGCTCCAGGGAGACCTGACAGTAGCCTTTCAGTGTCAAAAAGGAGGGTGTGAGAGAGAGGGAGCAGAATCTTTAGCAGGGTCTGCTGTGACAGGACAAGAGGAAATGGTTTCAAACTGAAAAAAGAGCATTTAGATTGGAGGTAAGGTAGAAGTTCTTTAGAGTGAGGGTGGTGAGGTTCTGGCATAGGCTGCCCAGAGATGTGGGGGATCTGGAGATGTTTTAGGTCAGGCTGGATGGGGCTCTGAGCAACCTAATCTAGCTGTCAATATCTCTCTTCATTGCAGGGAAGTTGAACTAGAAGATCTTTAAGGGTCCCTTCCAACTCCACCAATTCTGTGATTGAGGCCCTGGAGTCTGTCTAAAGAAGAGTAATGAAGCAATTGACAGAATGAGGTTGTTCAGTCTGGAGAAGAGAAGGCTTAAGGGAGACCTCATTGCTCTATACAACTCCCTGAAAGGTTGCAGGGGCATGGGGGTTGGCTTCTTCTCCCAGGTAGGCCTCAAGTTGCTTCATGGGGGGTTCAGGCTGGATATTGGGAAGAATTTCTTCACAGGAAGAGTGATGCATTGGCACAGGCTGCCCAGGGAAGTGGTAGAGTCACTGTCCCTGGAGGTGTTCAAGAACTGTGCAGATGTGGCACTGAGAGACATGGTTAGTTGGCATGGTGGGGATGAGTTGATGCTTGGACAAGGTGATCTTAGTGGCCTTTTCCAACCTTCATGATTTGATGATTCTATAATTCTTCTACCCTTCAATTTTGCATAGATTTTTTTTGCCTGAGGACTGTTTTTTTGTCACGTATACTCAGTATATTAATCCTTTGAATTATTTATATGTTTTGTGATAGAGTTAGAGCCATCCTTTTAGAACCAAATACACATCTGACATACAAAGTTTCAGCTGGTAGGAAGTTTTTTTTGTAAATATTAAAATACTGTCTCAGTCCACTGATCTCTGCAGAAACATAGCAATGTTACAGTAACAGAGCATATGGAATTTGTGTCTCCTTGCATTTGACAGGGAAACATGATTTTGTGATACTCTTCTTTTATGCAACAGAGAACTGCAGCAAGCAGCCTGCTGCTGGAATCCTTTTCTATGTCCAAGAGGTAACATGGTGGCTGATACTGATGTCTACTAATTCATTTATTTGTAGTGTCTTCAGTCACACAAAACATCCCTTAGAGCCAGGCTAGTTGCTTATGTGCAGTCTGCTATATATGGTGCGTTAGAAGGTGTCATAATGAACAATGTCAGTCCTCTAGAGGAGATTTCCGTATTTTCTGTAGTGCCCTATAGTCTGTAGGCTTCTGTATACTCCTGGATACTGCTATAACCCATATTCTATTGTGTCCGAATTACCTACAACTAGATGCCGAAACAAAATTCAAAAATCCTATTCTCAGGCATTTTTATCCACGTTATTTAGCCTGTGTTGCAATGTTATGACACTTTCTCAGTCTTGAATAACAGCCTCAAGTTTTGAAAGGAGCTTCAACGCTTCTGTCTATTTTCACCCTGTTTAGCTTTAAGGAGCATTTCATGCAAACATTAAACTGAAAGCATCAGGTTCAGTCCCCTTGCCTCCTGTAAATTCCCTTCAAGGTCTTTGGCAAATCATTTGCTCTTGCCAAGACTTAGTTGAGGTTCTGCATTAGAGAAATAACGTATTGTTAACCAGTCCTCTGGGCTGTGGGGGGGCAAAACCATGTTACTCAGTTACTATAGCAATGAGATCATGAATTCAGGTACATATTTTCATATGCTCAATGCTAGACATCCGGTACTTGGTAATCTGCAAAGCCCTGTGCAGCCTCTGCTGCTCTGTTCACATCTTCACTTGCCTCCCTTTGTCTGTCAGCTGGCAGATGTTTGTGCAGCATGGCCAGCTGCATTTGAATCATATCATGTCCTGCAAGGGCAGGGGATCTGGGGTCCAGCCAAGCTGTTCCTTCATGGTATGTGCAAAACAGATTGGGACAGGACGGAGGACATGGGAAGAAATAGCTTTTGTCTAGGAAAGGAAAAAAAAGAGCTGTCTTAATTTCTTCTGCTTGTCTTTTAGCAAAAAAAAAAAGTGTGAAAGACAAAAGAGAATAAGATAACTAAGGAAACTTTATTTTTAAAGCAAAGCCAGGCTGCCCCATACACCCAGGTATTTACTGCTGTTCAGCCCCCAGGCTTCTGTGAAAGTGATTAGCAGCAGGAATTTCCATTAAGCTTGAGTGTGAGTTTACTATTAGCCACCAAGCAGACCAAAGGGAAGGAAAAGAGAAAAGGAAAGGGAACATATCTTGGCTCCTCTGCCACTTAGTTCCTTAGGGTGCCTTAGGGGAACACACAGCCATTTGACTGGACTGTCACCTCCACAGAGGCAGATGGGCTTGTCTTTAAGGGTAATACAACTCTTCCTGAAAGGCTTCCTTTTGGAATATGACAGAGTGGTAAAGGAAGGCACACAAGGCCTACAAAATCCTGCTTGTACACACCCTGCTTCCCAGACTACAGGGAATTTAAAAGATGTGACTGCTCTGATAACCCTTCTACTCTGAAGGGGGCAGTCACATCTGGAGAACATCAGTGGGGGCTTTGGGTAATGGTGTGAGTCTTACAGGCGCCAGTATACAATCAATTACACAAGCTTGTCTGTCTCTGTTCTGAAGGAATTAAATTAGCAGGAGTGAGGGATGCTTTGCTTCAGCAGAGATTGGAGAGGGAGCTTGCAAAATGTCTGCCTGCCCTGTTCCTCTGCATGAGCAATCTTTCCCCTCTCTGAGAGGGCCGCCTCTTTTGCTAGACCAGTCTGCACTAACTGGAGGGGAAAAGGTAAAATTTGAAGGAAAAATGTTTGAGGAGCTGTTTCTTAATTCTTAATTCAAATGTACTGACCTGTTTTCAGTCTTAAACAATCCCTTTGCTCATAAATGCTTGGACATTTCTCTTGGCTAGGGAGTTGGGACACTTCAATTTGCAGTTAGCACTTGCTGTATGGTTTTGCTGTTGCATGCGGAAGAAAGAGTGAAACAAGCTTTGGGCTTCCAGAAGAGCTCATGGCATCACAGCCAGTGATGTTTATTAGTTCTTCCCTCTGCTAAGTGTTCCTGGTTGGCATGCACAGAGCCCTACTTCTTAGGTTCTAAGATGAGCTCTTTTCATTATGTTGCAAGTAAAAATTCTTGTTTGTTGTTACAGACTGCTTTCAGATGTGTTTTGCCCTTGGCTGATGGCTACCATTCAGACAGACCTCCTGCAAAAGTGCACCAGATTTGGCCCACTCTATTAGTAGAGACTTTATCTATATTAGTAAATCTTAACATAAGCTCAAGCACCAGACTGGGTGCCATCATCTGTGTTGCTTGGTTATCCTACTGTCTGGGCTGCATTTTGGCATGTGCCAACTAGCTCCAGCCTGGGAAAGGCCCAGACATCATCCAAGTGAGAGCTTATGAAAGACTGATCCCATTTATTTCCTTATGAACAAATTAGCTCTGAGTCTGGTCTCAAATTCTGGTCATGACAGAGCCCTCTGTATGGGTCAGGGACAAAGCCCGGTGATACTTTTACATTTCCATTTGGCCTCACCCAAGCTCATGCAGGGCTCTGTGAACCAGATTCTGCATGGCCTCTGCTGCAATAAATTCACACTGATTACTTTGCAACACAGAGTCTGAGGGATATTATAGGATTAACATTCACCCTGAAGGCAACAGGGGCTGCTGAGCCTTTTGATAAGACCAAACTTGTGTGTTTTGTGCCTGTGATTGGGAAGACAGGCGAAGATCAGGTTAAGAAAACCAACTCTGCTATTGAAATGCCACTGCTGAAAATGCTTCAGAATTTGTGTGGTCCTTAGCTATAACATAAATTTGAAGCAAACCACACTCTAAGATTGATCTTAGGTGCTTTTAACATCTAAATGATCTCTGAGGATGTAGGGGTGAAGCCCAGGATTCACTTCAGATTCAGCAAAATGCACCCCATATATTGCAGCACCATTCCTGTCATTCAGTGGTATTTCCAAGCTTGCTGCTGTGTAAGTAGGGGAAGCAGCTCTGGCATCAGGCTTCTCCAGACCTTGTTATACAGCAGAATGATCCAGATACCAAAGTTTGCTTCACCCAGTTAGAAGAAATTAAGCTGCGCAAGCCTGAGGATGTCAGAGGGTTTGAGCATAATAGATGTCTTTGTTCTTGACTGTCCTCAGCTCACCTATATTCTTAATATTTTTGTCCAGCCTGGGGGAGTCTGGGGACAAGGAGCAAAGTTCATGACCACCTGCTCCTGAGCAGGCATCGCATCCCTCCAGCAGTGGTGGGAAGGCAGGCAGGAGGAGAGCTGGGGGAGCGCTATCTCTGTGGGCTATTGACTACAGCAGACGTAATGCCCTTGCTGCAGTTCAAATGAGTTTCCTTGCCTGATGTTTAAGGAACATCTTGAATCAGTTTTGCATTAACATCAGCTCCTGCTTTGCCACTGGCAGCTCCATCAGACCTAGAGATCAGCTAAAAGCTGGTGCATCCTCAGCTGCTCCTGGAGCTTCCCTCAGGCTTTCATCCCACTTAGCTGCATTTATTTATAATCTGTCTCTATTTCTGTCAGTTTAATAGAGGAAGAGAGGGCAGTGATTTTTGTCTTTCATGTTGTGCTGGCTGCCTTCGGTTACTCCCTGTGCCTTTCACCATCCTGGATGTTGCTAGCTCTCCCATCCTCTTGTCACTGTCTTTTTTGGACTCACTGTTTGTTGAGCAGAGCTACATTTGTTCTGTTTCTTTGCGGAGCTTTCAGTAGCAAATGGAGCTGATATCAGGCAGGCAGATATTGCTTCACAAAATTATCCCTCGGAAGACTCTGGAACAGCTGCTGAAGGGACAGTTTCACATTCAGAGTGGCACAAATCTACCGTGAAATTGAGTGGGACTGCTACATCTCCATGATGTGTAGACTTATTGTCCATAGACTTACTTAACACAGAGTGGATGTAGTCAGTTCTCTTCGGAGACCCATTCTAGGGTCTGATCTCCACCCACACAATAGAAACGTCTATCTCAGACACGTGTCCCTGTCTCCAGCTGCTCCAAGCTGTCAATATGAGGTGTAGTGCCTTCCATAGGTGGTGGCAGTCTGCCCATTCACACCTCCAGATGCCTTCTCAGTCAAGCTAAGCATGCTGTTGAAGGCTGGGTGCCCCAAGACAGTTATTATCTGCTCGTAATTTCAGCAAGTTCTTGAAGAGCTGCTTCATTTTACAAGGGTACCTATACAGATATGTTTCTAATATGAGCCTTTTGGGATTTCAGTGCATAACCTGAATTCTTCTCCTTGTAGATGCTTTTAGAGATATAAAATGTCTCCTTTCTTAGCCATATCTTGCTGGGAACACTTATTTTTATTTTGTAGCTGAGTGTTGGCTCACCTTTCTTTTTGATAAAACCTTTCTTACAATGAAGATGCTTTACTCTGTTTAATGCCCTCGCTTCTTGCAACACATCCCCTAAAGTCTTATGGTTTCTATGAGAGTGCATTCTAATGCAGATGATGCCTTTAGATGAAAATCAAACACTTCCTTGTTATTCACCCAATACATAATAGATGCTGCAAATTACATACATGCTTCTGTTTCCTTTGTGAAGGCAAGGGCAGACACAAGAGGACATCTCACTGGGGACAAACAGATGCCTCCCAGCAGATCATAATGGTTTTTGGCACCTACCTGTACTGCGGAAGCCATCCTATGGAGCTCCTGCTCAGAAAGATGAGGATGGGATCCCTGCCTGACTGCTGGTGCAGAGCAGCTGTCAACCTAGTGCACACTGTTGTGCTTGGACCCATGTCAGAGATACTTTCTCTGGTCCCAACCAGTCTCTGCAGTGCAGGGTCTGTGGGGCAGCCATTCCCTCATCCTTCTGTGGCTGCTGTAGCTCCAGTGTCATTTGGCACTTCCCTTGGAATGGACATGGTGTGCTGCCGGCCATGCTGCCTACACTGAAGACAATTTTCATGTACTGCTGGGAGAGTTCTACTCTTCTGCTCTACCTGTACAGAGAATTAGGAAATGCATCTGTTAGCAAGCCAGCGTGTTCTTCAAGCTAGGAACTACGGAGCCCAGAATAATTGTTGCACAGACATTTTATTCTTTAATATAAACCTAGACAAATTAGTTCATCAGAGGTTTACTATGTCTCTCCCACAAGCTACTGCAAGAACTCCTCACCTCCACTTACTGGCTCTAAGCATCTCTTATAAGGATCCCTCCATTTTCCCCATACTCTAGCCAAGGGCTGAGTTTAAGCAGGCAGTCCACGTCATTTCACTGTGCAACAACAAAAAAGCCTTTTGCTCTTAAATTGTTTTGGATGTACAGAAAGTCAGCCAACCCTCACAGCCTTTTCAGCTTGCTATTTGGCTTCCTTCAGCTATCAAACAAATGTACCGAAGCAGATGAGATTGTCCCAGATTCACACAGGTAGGAATGAGAACGTTTTGCCTGGTGTTTTCAGATGACTGAAGTGACTTTGTGTTTTCAGATCAATCTGCTGGAGAATGACAAGTGCAGTGAAGAGAAGGAAAATTTCATACTTGGTTGTCACTACACAAATCAACTGAACTTGGATTGTAAGAACAGAGCAAGAGAAAGGAGTTTTGGAGGGGGAGAAAGGGTAAGTCAACCTTCAGTCTGTGTACAGACATTTATTAATGTGGTATTCAAGAGAAGTGCTGTTCTCCCTCTCCCTTTGCAGTATCTTTTGCACAGAATCTTAAAGAAAAAGTGCTTTGCATCTGTCAACACAGGTTGCTGCTACTTTTATTTGACATCTGCTCTGGCAGCACTGGGCCCTTCAGGTTTCTTGCTCCACATCTGTCCAGTCCCACTCTGCATTCTGCCTCTGTGAGGACTCAAATCCTTCTCAAGACCTGAAGGGAGACCTGCACAGGCTCTTCCAAGCTGATACAGAGTTGTAAATAGTGGTATATTAGCCTCCTGCTATCGTGTGCCTGCTGTAGACAAACAGGCAGCCAGGAGCTGGTGGCAGAAGCCTGGTAGCTGATGTCTGCAGGCTTGGGCTTCCGAGTGCTAGAAACATTTTTCACTGTGTTATTTGTACTGGACTTGCTCCCTTGTGGGACACTATTTGGCTGGCAGGAGTGCTTTGGCCCTTGTAGGTTATGCCATTTCCCCCAAACAGAGCACAGCCCTGTTCTTGAAAGAATTTTCTGGCCAGCATAATCACATTTACACAAAGACTTTTGCCAGCTTTGCTGTACTGCTCGGGGTAGAGAGCGGGCTGAGGGTAAATGACAGTCTTAAAGATAGAGTTTTGCCAGAAAAACTTTTAGTGTGGCTTAAAGTCTTAAAGACTGCCATTCAGGTGTCATATCTCTGGTTATTTTTAGTTTGCCTTTTCAATATACAGACCTGTACTTTTCTTATGAAAAATGTGAAATCTGCCAAGTTCAGAATGCACATTTTAATTAACTCAGTGTTTGCTCGAGAGAAAATGATACTGCTGCACTTTCCTTTGATGGTTCAAGTAATACTTGCTGGGTGTTCACTCCTGACCTGCAAGCCCTCATATTTAAAATAAGCAGGGGAGGGAAGAAAGACATTTTTGGCAAGGAAAATGCTGTCCTCAGGCTATTAATGCATCTTAATCCCCAACAGAAAATGAAATCACTTTGGGCAGGTGCCAAGCAATACAATGACTTTCCTCTGATTTCAGGAAGGAGCTCCTCTTGAATAACCTTTCTTTCATGAAGTAAGATCTAGACTCACAGGGCTTCATTCTGCTCTCAGTTTACACCCATTTTACATCAGTAGCAAGACAATGTCTGAGTACAACTTCCTTAGATTAACAAAACAAAGCCAGACCTCATTGATGCTTTTATTTATTATTTGTTTTATGCCTGTGGGCCCGTATTTGCTGTTACTGACACTGAACTTTAGGCCTGCAGAGCCAGAGGGTACATTTTTTTTATCTGATTGGGCTTCTGAGAGTAATTACCCCTAAACTTCCTAATTTGCTTGTCCCTTGATAATGTTACTAAGAAAGACGTCTGAATCTAGCCCCGCAAGGCAGAAGGTTTGCAACCATCATCAGGCTGCCAAAGGGATGAGCAAAATGGGCCTCTTTTCAGGAGGGGGCCAGCAAAACCGCTACCTTGGACTTTCAGAGGGTGAATTTTGAAGTAATCAGGACACTGGTAGGAAGAGTCCCTTGGGATTCAGTCCTGAAGGGTAAAGAGGTTCAGGAAAGCTGGATGCTCCTCAAGAAGGAAGTCTTAAAGGTGCAAGATCAGGCTATCCCCCTGAGTCGCAAGATGAACTGATGGGGAAGGAGACTGGTGTGGATGAACAGGGAGCTTTTCCTGAAGCTCCAGGAGAAAAAGAGAATCTACCTCTTGAGGAAGAAGTAGTGGGCAACTTGGGGACAGTACGAAGAAGTTGTTAAGGTATGCAGAGAGAAAATTAGGCCAAAGTCCAGCTTGATCTCAACTTGGCTGCTGGGGTAAGAGAGAACAAAAACACCTTCTTAGAAATATATTCACAGTAAGAGGAGGGCTAAGGAGAAATTTTCATCCTTTACTGGATGCGGCTGGGAACGTGACCACTGAGGATGAGGAAAAGGCTGAGGTTCTCTATTCCTTCTTTACATCTGTCTTTAAAAGTCAGACCAGTTATCCTCAGGGTACTCTACCCCCTGACCTGGAAGTCTCAGATGGGGAACAGAATAAACTCCCCATGATTCAGGTGGAAACAGTTTGAGACCTACTACTCCACCTGGACTGCCACAACTCCATGGGGCCAGATGGGATCCACCTGAGGGTGCTGAGGGAACTGGTGGAGGTGATAGCCAAGTTGCTTTCCATCATCTGTCAGCATTCCTGGTCAGTTGGAGAAGTGCCAGAGGACTGAAGGCTTGCCAGTGTGATTCTCATCTACAAGAAGGGTTGTAAGGAAGATCTGGGGAACTACAGGCCTGTCAGCCTGACCTCAGTGCCAGGGAAGGTTGTGGAGCAGATCATCTTGAGAGAGATCATGTGGCATGTGTGGGACAACCAGGGGATCAGGCACAGCCAGCATGAGTTCATGAAAGGCAGGTCTTTCTTGACCAATCTCATCTCCTTCTATGATTGAATGGCCTGCACGGTTTAGTGGAAAATATTGAGGATAGGTGGGTGATTGGACTGGATGATCTTGGAGATCTTTTCCAACCTTGGTGGTACAACAGTTCTATGAAAAGAAGCCCAACAGCAGCCCTTCACTGATTTATCCCAGTGTGCATGTTCCTGTTTAGCTAATCTGCTGCTGCAGTGCTGACAAAAGAGACCGTGCTGCTTCTCCACCTCTACTGCTCCCTCTCAGGCTTCTGACCACCTCTTGTTGCCCCACATGGGCTTGCACTTATGGCTGCAGAGTGATTCAGATCAGCTCAGTTATTTGGCTGGAAGTTAACTCAGGAACATACCCAGTGGATGAATTGGTGGTATGACTCACTGCTGAGATATACAGTGTTGGGGGGAGAGCTCACAGGGGTGCAGGAGCAGGATTTAGCCTGTTAGTGGGGACCCACAGTTAGATATCCTTTGAGATGGTAAGATGAGACACTTCCATTAAGTCTCACATTTCAAAAACTACATTATGAGGCCATGTTGAGCCGTTTTGTGTTGCTGTGATGTTGTAGCTTCCTTTGGAGCAAAGGGAGGAGTAATTTGGAATGATTATTGCCTCACTTGTTTTCTTGCATGCACGCTCATCTTCCTGGGGCACAGAAGAGGTCTGTGCAAGGAGTCAGACCCTAATCTTCACAGCCTCCATTGAGCACTCTTCTTTGGGATGAGGAGTCCAGTTTCCAGTACAGAGAGACAAATGAAGCACTGAAGTTCACTTCAGTGCTTGAGAAACCAGAAATCAGAACTGAGCATGAAGAAATTTAAACCCACATCTCCTGACCAAGCCAGCTGTTTGGCTTCCTCCTTGTGGGCATCAAGGGAGAGGCCATTGCAAAGCCAGCAAGGATGCTTGACCTGAGAGGAGCAGAGTGAAGATGTGAGGGTATGGTGAGAAGGAAGCAAGGATAGAGGAGAAGTAGCAGAGGGGAGCAGCAAAGGGATTGGGGAATTTCTGGAAAGATGGCAAAAGGGATGGGGTGGAGCAGGGCCTTCTGTGAGCAGTGGGGACTGAAGAGGAACTAAGGGCGTATGGGGTGACAGAATGGTCTAGGGAGGAACAGAGCTTGTATGGAAGCTCTGCAAAGGGAGATGTTTCTGCACAAACACAAGTTTTCTAGGAAAAAATGTCCTAGGTAGGCTGAGACTGATAGTGAGTGGATAGCTGAGGCTGTAACAAAAGCTGCTTTCACAGTGTGCTGGTGGAAAAGGTCTTAACAGGACCAAGCCAGAAAGGCATACAAAGAAAATCAGTAATGAAGAACCATTTAGGATTTGAACAGAGAGGGCTCAGAGAGCACAGGGATTGAGAAGATCTTACTAGTGCTGAACATGGGGCAGTACTGCTTATGTGGACAGCATAATGGATAGCAGACAGTCATACACTCTGCTGAGAGAAGAGGGAGAGAGCAGGGAGCCTGAGTTATGTCCAGCATTCAAAGAGAAGCACATAACAAAGGTACATCAGCAGGACATTGGTGCATGTATTGCATAGCACAAAGCAACAAGTGCTGGGGATGATGAATAATTAATTTCTCTCCTGCTGCAAAGAAATTGAATCAGGAGGAAACTGTAGAGGATGACATCCTGGGTTCCCTTGGGGTTTTCATATCTGCACATCCTCTCCCTGCAATAGGGAAGCAGCTACCTAAAATTATGAACACATACATGGTGGCATCCACCACTGGTGAGACTAAGAAAGGACTGGAGAGCAGAATGTGTGCTATAAGTAAGGACAACTGAGTGAGTGGTGGAAACACTGGAATGATTTTGCATAGTAATCACAGGAAAAGAGAGAAACATCATTATAATCTATAGCTGTGTAGGCTGCTGAGACACAAAGAAAGCAGTAAGAGAAAACAGTGCTATTTACAGACCCAAGCTGAGATCACCTGTCTGCTCTATACAGCAAATACACTCTTTGTACTAAACACTCAATGTGGGCACTGGCAGTTCAGGCTGACCCAAGAAAGTGGCATGTTGATGAGTGTAAGAAGACAGCACTTCAAGCGGCTGCTTCTTAAAATACTGTCTATCCTGGAGATATGCCCTGAACGATCCACAAAGTAACGCAAACACTGTGAAGAGCTGGAGTTGCTCTTGATGGCATTCTCATGCGTGACAGACCCAGAGAGAAACATGACAAAAAACCTAATAGCATTGCCTACAAGAGGCAGATAATGCAATCTAAAATTAAGCCATGGCAAAATGCAAATCCACTCAGAGGAACTGAGTTATTTTGGCCACTCTGCAGAAAGAAGAGGCATCAGATTTGATTCAAAATGGAAAAAACAGCTAATGAACGGCAGCCTCCCACTCAAAGTCAACAACTGCACAAGGAATATTGACTTATCTATCAAGGTTTATACCATGAAGAGCATAAATGCACAGTTTGCAATCTGGGGGAGGGTATGAATGAGGAAGGCTAAGAAGGTGTTGTGACAAGTAAAACAGCAGTTGCTTTCAAATCAGGCTCAATTAATAGTAAAAGTAAGGAAAGTACCATTCCAGATAGCTAAAATAATGGGAAGGTGGTAGCATACAGATGAGCTGAAGCCAATGCTGCAAACTGTATTCCTGGAAAAACACTGGCTTGCTGTTGTCTGGTTGTCTGAATTTTCTGTGTCATATGCTTGACCGCAGGCTAAGATTGCAAGCAAATCACAGTCCTCCAAAACATTCTTCTGAGCCTCAAGCTTCTGTATCACCAAATCATTAGCACATAATTCTAAAATCAGAAGGATTTTACCTGCAAGTGAAAAAATAATCAGGGGAAGGCAAATTATTCTAGTATATTTCCTTTCTTGAAATTTCACACAGAATAGGGGAAAAAATGGAGGAAGAATGAAAGGAAGGAATACATCTGATAGTCCAGCACTAAACAGTGTCTACAAATAAATTATTAGAAATAGTGAGCGAAGCAGAGTGTGGGGTGTGATGGATTTGAAAAGGAAACAAAGAAAGCAGACTGACCTGTGCAAGAATAACAAGCTCCCTTGGCTCTTGCAGACTCTTGGAATGAAAAAAACATTGTCTGCAGAGAAAAGACTGAGGCTGAAGGATAAGGAGAAACAGTGATTCCTAGCCAAATGGGTACAACAAACCTGAAAAAAAAGATTGGTAAGGGCATTTTGCTTTAGTGCTTTGCAGAAAGAAAGTAAAAAGTAAATATTTCTTTTGTCATGGCTTGAAAGCTCAGGTAGAAGGAAATATCAGACACTGTTGCTCAAATGGAAACAGTACCGCAAGGAATGAATCATCTTTTGTGTTATTGGCAGCAACTGACAATCGATGCATTCAATACAAGAGATACCACAGCCCTCTAATTGTGATTTATCATTAGAAGTTAGGTCTTGTTTAGCTACCCTGTTAACTTACAAATTTTCCTGCACTGTGGCAAATACCACAAAGACAATATTCACTTATGATGCCTGCAGTTCTTCAGAAAAAGGTAGTGGAGTAAGGTGGTTTAGGAGAAGTCCCTGGGAAATCATGTGCCGTCTGTGTGATTAATGTGTCATGGGATTGTGAGGAATTGGGAAGCCAGCTATTGGCCATAGACTCACAAAATCATAGAATGGCTTAGGTTGGAAGAGACCTTAAGGATCATCAACTTTCAACTCCCCTGTCATGGGCAGAGTTGTCAACAAAATGCATTTGATGAAGGTGTGCACTGAATTGCTGTACAAGTTCATACATATTATGATTTACAATTTCTGAGCTGGCCTTAGAAACATTGTCACCAGCAGGAAAGCCATTTAAGCCAAAAGGGATGTGCTCATCAAATGAAACAAATAGAGTTTAAATGCAGTAACAAGCTCTTCCTCTTCCACCCACTGCCTTCTTCTGTTGCCCCTTTTTGCAATCAAATATCAGTATACATTATGACCTAAACTCTTTTATTTGTATAGGGAATGTAAAGATGGGGAGGTAAGTTTTAAGGGAGACATAGAATGTGATTCTGGGATCCAGTTTCCTCTTGTATGTATACATCGGTGAAGATGAACTGAGCAGTGGGAGGGCAGCTTGAAACGTTATCTTCATTAAATGCTGATCACTGCTGTGGGCAACCACAGCTAAGACAACGCAAGACTTTGGGTGTTTAATGTGTCACCAAAACTATCAGTCTCTGATTGCTTTAATTTTGTCAGGACTTAGACATCCTTTCATTCCAAGAAGAAATGGAGTTTCAGACCAGAAAACTTGATCCATCTAGAATAAAGGGCAAAAGAATGATTTTGCCAGCTCTCCTGTTTTTCTTCTGACAGTGCAGCATGAAGCAGGCCTCAGATTTCCCACACCTCCACAAGAGAGCAAAAAAGCACTGAAGCAAGAATGACTACTCACCTGCTAAAGGTGTTGGAAGAAAGAAGTAAGGAATATTCTTTCCTTACTGATCACTGAACTGTGCTTTTTGTCTGTGCCAGCTGCCATCTAATTGTTGGTCCATCTCAGCAGAACTGAAATGATTTTGCAAGGGCAGAAAGATGGGCAGCAGGACTGTGCAGTCTAGGTCTCATACTTGATACCTATGTAACCAACATCATATTCAATCTCCATTTGAAAAAACAAGTGAGTTCCGTCCCAGCCTGGAAGGCCAGGCTCATTAAATGTAGCAGTGCCTCATAAGGCTTTTCTTGTTTCCTAAGGTCTGTAATTTAAGATGCTGAGAATGTAAGCTCTTTCATGAGATTTAAGGAATTCTTTTGTGAGGCCTTCCATTACTGTCAGGCCTGCTGCACTTGTCTTTGAAGGGTTTGGCCAACGGATATCTACAGACTGAGCTCCCAGAGAATGCACTACTTAAGCAGGAGGGCTCAGACGTCTCCAATACTGATTTGAGGAAGCAGAGTTTGTAAGCAAGAGGGTCCACATACCCAGAATGGGTGTCATGTAAGAGGGAAGAATGATGAATACTCCGTGTTTCCTTTCTGCAAGTCAAGATGCTTTAATCAATTACAAGTTGAATGATCAGGAAAGTGGGAGCTGAGTGAAGTTTTGTAGCTTTGAGTTACAGGTTACCCAACCTTAACTTGTGTCAGTCTCCAACTCTGAAGTCAGTTCAAGCAAATATCAGTCCTGTTGTTTGTGAAGTGCTACTGCTGCACATATTCATATATCAGAGGACGGTTTGGGTGAGAAGACACCACCTGAGGTCTCAAATTCATCCCCTCATTCCCAGCAGGCCTAATTCTAAAGTGAGATAAGGTTGCTCATGCTCACATGAGTCCTAAAATCTCAGTGCTGGACCACTCCCCTTGGCCCTGCTGGTGGGATTTTTTTTTTGTGGTAAGTCTAGTTGGAATTTCTTTTGCTGCAACCTGTGTTCATTTCCTCTCATTCTTTCACTGTGGACCTTTGTGGAGAGTCTGGCTTTCTTATAGCCTTTTCTGTAGCCTAGGATAGCCATTAGGTCCCCTACAACCTTCTCTTCTCCAGGCCAAACAAATTCAGGTCCCTCAGCCTCTCTTTCCACTTATTTCAGATACCTGATCTTCTTGGAGGACCCAGCTCAGTATATTGATATCTCTCATGATCAGGGAAGACCAGAATTGGAAACTGTCCCAGATGCAGCCTCATGAGCACTGAACAGAAGAGAACGGTCACTTCCCTAGGTTTGCTCTCTTGCCTCTCAGTCCAGTATGCATTTAGCCTGTGTTTCTGCCAAGGCATACTTCTGGATATTGTCATCCACCAGGAGCCTGAGGCCCTTTTCTACAAAGTTGCCTTCTAGGCAGAAAGGATCCAGCCTGCACTGGGCATGGGGGCTTTGCAAGACCCCTATTTTGTCACTGTTGAACTTCATGCAGTTTTTCCCAGCCTTCTTGTCCAGCTTATTAAGGCAGCACTTCCCTTCAGTGCATCCACCACTTCTCTGAGTTTGATATTTGTGAGCTATTTAAGGTGTTCTCTGCCTCCTTTTCCACACTGTAGATGAGTATGTTATATGATACTGGTCCCAGAATTGACCCTCTGAGAAATGTTACTCATAATTGGCTTCCTAGTAGACTTTGAAACATTGACCGCTACTCTTTGAGCCCACTTGTCCAGCCTGCTTCTCCCACTTGGTAGACCATAACTCCCCACCCTGGCCAGCTTTCCAGTAATCCAACAAGTGTTTTGCTTGGGAAGAAATACATATGCACCTAGACATCAGCCATCCTACAGTTTTCCTGTATCACATTTGGCCATATCTCTGCTGGCAACAGATCAGCTGGAGTAAAACTCTCTGGAAAGTGGTAGAGTGAGACACGGGGCCAGGACTTACACATGGCAGTAAAACTGTCAGGGAGTTATGGCATGGGGCCAGAACTGCAAGCTGTGCTATGCCAATCACAGATGGGAAGTGAAAATTTGTGACATTTTGTACTTCAACCCAAAATCTGAGCAGACTTTCATGAGACTACATTAAAAAAAAAAAGGTTGTATTTGTCACCCTGATTTAAGTATCCTGCCAAAATTCATAGTCATGCTGCAACATTGCAAGTACGGGAAGAAAAAAAGAAAGTCACAAAATGAAGGGGGAGGAGTTTTTTTATTTTATCTTAAGGAATGTATGGGGCTGCCAAGACTTAGGAGTGTGAACTCCTCTGTAAAATCAGAGGAATCGAAACCCACAATCTTTAACCAGGTTCTCCTGTACTTTTTCTACCCGTTAGACAAAGCAATCAGGTAGCCGTAGCTCAAAAGGACTCGTATTTCTGCTGATAAATTCAAACACACGTTCTTGAGGGGTGTGAAATGGCCAGTCGAGGATCCAAGAGAAAAAAAATGAAGGAGATGCCTCCTCTCTGTAATCTAAAGATCTTGTTACGGCTCTCTGAATTTCTACCCCTTTCTGGAATGGTTGGAAAAACAAGTCTGTGCTGTTAAAACTATTCTTTTCCCAAGCCCTCTTTCAGAAAGCAATGATGCTATTTCTGTAAGAACTTAAAAGGAAGTACATGTCTGAGGCAGAGAGCAAGAACGGAAAATTTCAGTACAAACGGTGAGTGTTTGGCAGTTGGGAGCTGACAGGGCTTTGTAATACACTGTAAGAGAGGGGTTGTCTCGTTGGCACCGACAGCCACATTTCGAAGGAATAAAAGTGTGCCTGTTGGAATGTTTTTTCTTTTGCAGGAAATGCTCCAGAAGTCTGTTACAGTGGAAAGGTATCAGTTATTTTTCAGACAGAGTCCAGTATGCTCCACAAAATGTCTGTCCCCACCTTCTCAGCCTTTCCCTTGTCCCAGCCCTAGCCAAGCTCTTCAGCCGCAAGTTTTTCTTCCTCCTGCTGTACTCGGCCTTCCCAGCTCCAGCCCACTTCTTTCTGCCTTCGTTTTAACCAGTGTCAGTCTTCCCAGCAGTGTGGAAAGGGAAACAAACGGCCTTAGACGGCCTTAGCTTGAGTTTTCTTCGCTCTAAAAGGCTTGAAGATGATGGGAAGCGTTAGTGCAACCTTATCAGTCTGTTAGGAAGTTGATGCTAATTGCTGTCATTAGGAACACTAGACTGCAACCACCATGTTTCAAAGTCTTTCCCATTTCCCAGGAGGAAATGACCCAAAGAAGAAAGTTTACCTGGAGCTAATCCATTGCTTTTCTCAAGGATACATAGCTGATTGTCTCAAGAGGCCTTTGTTTTGTTACATTTCAATACACAAACACTGAAATGAGGCCTTTCCACAACAGAGCAGTATTTTTATTTGAAAGGTAATCAACAATGAGATGATAAAAGTGTGCTGATGGCTTATCTCTATGTCATCCTATCAGCTGAAGGCCACTGAGATGGCCTGTGCACTTCCTGCACCCTGGGTGGGTGTGTAGGTGCCACCTCTCATCTTGGAGGGCAGAAGCCATCAGCATGAGTTTCTTCACAAGGTGGACAGACAAGTTTACCCATTTGATTCACAGCTGGAGGTTGGGAGCCTGGTGCTCCTAGGTTGCTTTTGCCAGTTGCTGAAGCAGCTTAGAGAAGGAAGGGCATTTACCTTCAACGCAGAGCAGAGTGCCAAGGACAAGGTGGGAATTAAAGGAGTTATATTAGAACAAGCCTCCTTATGCTGAAATAGAGAGAAGGCAGTGACTCTGGGTGGCATGGAGTGACCAGGAATATGTAGAACAAAAATGGTAGAATCTAGACTATGGGAGGAGTGGAGGTACATAGAAGCAGCTGAGGGTAGAGGGACCTTGGACTGCCTGAGGAGCTTGAGAAGGGAGACTGGAAGCAGGAGATGGATGTCTGGGGGAATGCCAGAGAGAAGAGGAGGGAGAGTGGGCCTCAGGGCTCAGGTAGGCAGGTGCTTTGGGGTCTGAGTGAAGAAAGCAAGCAGACACTGACCAGAGAGAAAAGAGGACTGGAAAGAGAAACCAGCCATGGGGAACAAGAAGGACCAGGGCAAAGCAGGAATGAAGGAATCCAGCTGGGAACACAAAGCTGGCTCACGCTATCACTAGGAGCTTCCAGGGTCTGTTCCTGCACGGTGTCACTCCTCCTCTGTCCACCCATATCTGTGAGACACACTTGGCACGCAGGCAGCATCTTCTCCTTGTGTTGGCCCATTTTAAAGACTGCCACTTAATCTCCTTTGGTAAAGGCTCCAGCCCCACTGTTGTTCTTGGTAGTTGTCCATCTGATACCACAATGTGGGATTTTTATTGTTGCTGTTGTCTTAATGTTCTTTTGTTCTCTAATGTTCTTTTCTACTTTGTTCTGAAAAGCTCAGAAAGGGCAGGTGAGAACGTTGCCAAGTTGAAACACTATGAAGCCATCAGGATGTTCACCTCACTGAATAGTACCTCAGGAGACATCTGTATATGCTTTTTGTGTGATCTGATCACAGCCTGTTCAAAGATATCCTGTACCTGCAGTGACTGCAGTGTGCCCTCTGCTGTCTTGCTGTCTGCACAGCCCAGCATCTCTGAGATCCAGAGAACCTGAGCCTCTGTCCAGAAGCAAAAGCAGTTCTGGCCCCCTTTCTATAAGCTGCCTAAGCAATGTGTTGCCAGAGGCGTCCTCCAAGAGAGAGGCAGCTTCTAGTCCAGAGCTGCTGTGGAAGGTGCTCTGCAGATGGGTTTGTAAAGATCTCTTGGATATTCACTCTGCAACTTGAAAGGATACTAAGACCTCAACCCTAAATTTTTCTACCAGGAGCAGTGATTAAAAGACATTGAAATGTAAAGAAACGCCAGTTTTTGAAAAGAAAAGCATGCCACGCAGGTGGTTGTGTGTAACTTACACCAAGGAAACGCAGTTCTATTAATTACTCTCTTACATGACTAAGTATCACCTTCCAACTGAAGGGCAGATAACATTTTAAAAATCATCTTCTTTCCATGGCTTTTATCACCCATCCTGTCTTAGCACTCTTTGATGCATCCCTCCAGATCTGAATTTTCCCAGTTCATCTGCCTCAGTTCTGTCATGTTTCTTCAAGCATCACTGTTTCTTTGCTTTTTCCCTGTCCCCTTTTCTTTCTTCTTGGTTGCAAAAACTGATCTCTCTCCCTGGGCATCCTGTATCTCAACTTCAACATGTGTGAGCTGACAACTAATCCATTGCTTCCTTAGCGGAGTGTCTCATCTGTTCAGAACAGATTTCACTCGGGCAGCGTATCTTGGCAGCCACAGAAAAATCACCACAGCTTTAGGGAAACTGCCTGATCTTTGCTCTGACTGAGCGATGTAACTAAGTTGTTTTTAATTTTGTTTACCATTGCAGTATAATGTTTGCAAGAAAAGGAAGAATAGATATGAGCCCCAAAGGGGAGAGTAAATCAACTGGGTGAGACAGTACACCATTAGTCTTAGCTAAAATTGCCAGGTTTTCCTTCTTTTGCTGTATCTGTGCTCAAAAATAAAGAGAAGATGCCTTTAAACAACCTTGTGCTGATCAGAACAGGAGTAGGAGGTGTCTCTGTGCAGTCAAATGCGTATTTATTCACAGTAATGAAAGTGGACAAATTTGTAGGAAAGAAACAATGTGTTATTTATGTATTTTCAGTCAGCGTTAGAGTT
Source organism: Aquila spilogaster (assembly GCA_024606505.1). Lineage (NCBI taxonomy): Eukaryota > Metazoa > Chordata > Aves > Accipitriformes > Accipitridae > Aquila > Aquila spilogaster. The sequence goes on from JANHGO010005797.1 coordinate 21,261, forward strand.
GCAGAGAGTTTACACTAAGTACTGAATACAAAATATCGTGATGACTGTAAGTCCTAATTTGGAGTCATAGCCTAAATTCAAACTAATTCTCAATGTTCTGTAGACCATAGTACCAGAGTCTTGGGGACTGGTTCAGGCTATCTAAACTCAAGATCTATCCAGCTTCAGGAAGTTTCTCAGAGTGGGTGACAGCTCTATTTCAGTTCACTAGTGTCTGGCTTAAAAGAACAGAATATGCACCAGGGTCTATACTCAGGTCAGAAAATCAATTCAAGGTGTCTCACCTTTGATTAAATTACTGCATTTCTCTGTAAATTGTCAAAAAAGTCTCTCTGAATACCCCAAGGGAGTGAGTGTGCAAACGTGGCAACACTGAGGAGGCTGCTGGGGCCCATCCAGCCCAGTGAACCCCCCTGCAGCTAAGCTCAATGGGAGGGGGATCCATGGAGCAGAGCCCAATGCTGTGCCATTTGGTGGTTTCTGTTTGGAAGGGACTTGTTTGGGTCTGTGCAGTAAGTAGGTGGTCCAGCTCCTCTGAGAAGAGGATGATGCTTTGAGGGGGAGAAGAGGAATGCAAAGGAAAAAGCCCCACTTTTTCCTTCCTCCAACCCACTTCAGTAGCTCTCCACAGCAGGGGTAATTTGGCCTCCCAGATATTGGGGTCTCACTGATTGTGAGGAGGTCTCAGGAATGCAACACAAGGACCCTTTGTGCTGTATGCTGCAGAGTTAATAATCAGTTGCAGTTATCTACCAGCAGTCTTTAACTAGTTCTGCACAGTGCAATTATACCTCATCAAAGCTAATTTACCAAGCTATTTAAATGGCTGTACAGCATTTAGTGAGCCTCCTCTCACCACTAGCATCTTTTTCAGCTGCTCCCCTGCTGAGGATGCTTCAGTCTGGGTGGTCCCAGCAACACCCTGCAGCATTTTTCAGTGTTGTCAGCAGTCTGGAATAGGGTCCTTTCTTCAAAGCTCTTGGCTTTGTTTCCCAGCCTAAGTTTCAGAAGTCTTATGGAAAATGGTTCGGAGGACAAGAGACAGTTCTGATAATGGGAAACGTCTGTGAAGGATTGGAACATTGGTGCTTGAAAATTGGACCTAATAAAAACTGAGTCACTTGGCTGGTACGTAATCAGGAGCTGGGATCCAGCTTGTCTTG
>JANHGO010005798.1:0-22423 GCA_024606505.1 Aquila spilogaster
AGCCAGGCTGAAACATTCTCACAAACAGTTACTTAAGATTACCAGCATTAGCACATAAATATAATAGTAATTAATAATACTTTGGCTTCTTGAAGATCCCCTGTGCTGCTCTGTTGGCTCTATTTCAACAGCACCTAAAAAGCCTGCAGCAAGGGCTCCCTGTATCCCCATCTTGTTTTCAAACTTTACATGGTTTGTTTCTAAGGTGTGCAATAAAGGTATGGTAAAAAGCTACAGTGATTTTTACTCTCAGAGCCCAAGGTTTCCACAACCACCTCACGTTTGGGGCTGTATCTGTTTATTCATTTGTTGGGTCCCAGCCGGAGACAGTTCGGACTTGATTTTTGGAGGTGTTTGGCCACTTAACAACTTCCACACAAGCCAAGGGAAGCTGTGATTGTGCAGCACTGTGCTGAATGTGGCTTCTGTTGTTTGAAATGAGCATGCTGTACAAGAATGTACAGCAAACAGATGCCTTATATCATAAATATATATCAAAAAGAAAATCCAAGAGTTCTCAACCCTGCTATCCTATCTGAGTTTCTTGTTTGCTGCCTCAACATACACATCAAACACTGATTAAGACTCTCCCTTCCTCATGAAATGGTTACTTTTCAAGCAGGGGTCACGCTGTGGTAAGACTTTTGCAATGCCACCTGGCTTATGCACTCAGGATTTTATTTTACAGTGCAATCAATATTCAAGCCTTCCAATACATTTTATCTACTCAGAAAAGACAACAATGTACCCGATTGCCCTAGCTGAAATCCCAAAGCCATGTTTCCCATTTGGTAAAGACAAAAATAAATAGAGCTGCTTGGATAAAACTCAAAACTGTATTTGGATTTAACTAATAGCACAGGTATCACTTTTGTACCGTATTGTGCAGCAGAGTGCATTGAGAAGAATGGTTGAACCCATCCAGAAACAGAAAAGGTGATTCATTTTGGTTTGGAAAGAAACAGCAGTGTGTCTCGGTGTTGCTAATAAAAGCTTTTAGGGTTTTGCTCCCTGCAGCCTTCATGGCAGCAATCAGCAGTGCTTCTGTTAGCTCATTATCAGCATTGCTGGCAGCACAGGGAGAATTGATCACACATTCTGATTATTATTGTCATTGTAACACTGTAAGTCTCCTTTAAGAAGGATTTACAAGCAGCATTAGAGACAATATTCAATAGAAGCTGTTACAGGATTGCAGCTTAACTATGCAGACTGATTAGTCTTTTATTGATAGCCTATGAAAAGTTTACTAACCAGTAAACTAACAGTTTATTAACTGTTTGTAAATGGAGTTGAAGTATTCAGACACATAGGTCTGAAGAACATGAGGGACCGTTCTGAAGATACAGTCCAGCTTCCCCCAGAACACAGGTCACATGTTGCTGGAAGAGTCCTGCAGTGAGCCAGCAGTTTCTGGACGAGGTAGTGCACCCTTCCTAGAAAACCATCCATTCTGGACCTGAAGTTCTCAAGAATAACAGCTCGATACTTAAACTTGTATAAAAAACAGAACTCATGCAGTTCCAGATTTGAGTTATTGAATAGCTTGTAAAATTAAAGATATTTCCATTATTGCAACCTTCCCCTCTTTCTCTCCCTCTTTCTTTCATTTGACCTATATTCTATGTTCTATATAAAGCAAAAATCATTAACTAACATTTAGATTTTGGTAGGATCTGAACTCCATCCAAGCTAGCGTTCAATCATGCTGATCTTATACGAGCAAATGTAACACATCCTTCCAAAGATTACATAGGCAATACATAAAAGATGGATAAAAAGCCTTGGAGGTTGGCCACGGAGAAGAAAGTAAAGGAGTAATGTGATACGTGCAGCTCTGAGCCACTCATATGCCACGGTGAGATACTTCCCCAGCACAGCACCTGCATGGGTACATCCCTTTGGAGACCCCACTGAAAAATGTCACCCTCTCCCACAGCAAGATGTGGCCAGTCTGCCTTCTCTGGCCTATATGAGTAATCTGAAATAGTAATAATAATAATAAAATAATATCAATAATAATAACAAATAACAAAGCTAAAGTGGGGAAAAAAAAATCAGTCTCCCTGTACTTGTCCCTGTACAATAGTGGTGTAACAGATAAGAAATGTGAGCTTTTCCCACATCAGTGGCATTCCTGTATTCACAAGCTGTGCATTATTACCTTCATTTCCTATGAGGCCACTCTGCCTTCCCAACTCCCTCCTATGCTTCTTTTTTAGCAAGTTGCCTTTGCAGGGTTTTTTGGAGCACAGAGAGTTGCCTACTGTAGAAACCTCAAGGTCCTCTTCAGATTGTCTCAGAAAAGAACTTGGATGGATCCCCTTCTTTTTTTCTTGAATATACATAAGATATTCTGCCTATTTTTTTGCCAACGTGTTCAGAAACAGTAAAGCTGGGAGCTGAAGGGCGCTGGCAGGCTGGGTCAAGGCAGTGTGCTTACTACAATGGTATTCTCCCCCCAGCTGTTTCTGCTTCCCTGTAATTTGTTCAGGATTTGCTTCGGGACCTCTGAGTTCACCTTCTGCAAAATATTTATTAATTCTCCTTTTTTTTTTCCCTCTCCGAGAGAAATGATCCTCCTCCATCTCTCTTTCTTAAAAGAGAATAATTTGCCACTGGATTGGAAACAAATTAGTATCATGTTGTCAGGGCAGGTCAGTCTGATTCCCAGATATATTCATTGTATTTACCAATTCTTTTCATCATGAAAATGGCAGAGGTGCAATAACAAGTATTCAAGGAGCTCGTTTAATAGGGGTAGATCTGAGAAGAATTACGTATTCCTTTTCTACGGTTGTAAACAATGTGTGTTCTCACCAGCTACAGAACACTCTGGATATCATAAGGATAGTGGCTCTTTGGAGGCTGTTAAAAAAACACCAACATAATTCACAGATATTGTTGGGTCTGTTTATTGACTACGGATAATGCCTATCTGCCCAATTAATTGGGTCTTAAAAATCATAGATTATTTACCACCTTCATAGAATCATAGAACCATAGAATCACAGGGGTTGGAAGACACCTCAAGAGATCATTGAGTCCAACTCCCATGATAAAGCAGGTTCCCTACAGCAGGTTGAGCAGGACAAGGTCCATTACATTTAATTTGTACTTTGTATTTCGGGCATCAAGACATTTTCCTGACATAGAAAAACTGAATTATAAAGCTAACAACAGATGCATATCACACATTAAGCCTGTACTTGAAATATGATATAAACAGATTATTTTCACCCATTTTTATTAAAAAAGTTCAAATGTTTCACTTTGACACATTTTGAGGTAAAAAAAAATACATCTTTAATTTAAAACTGAAATGACGAAAAGCAAATATCTTAGGTAAATGGAGCATTGTATGTCAAGTAGTGTGTTTAATTTCATCAGAACTGAAATACCTTTTCTTTCATCTTCACTTTGGCAAAAAAAAAACAAAAAACAAAAAATTCACTTTGGGTTGACCTGAAACATTTTTTTCTTAGTTCAGCCAAAGAGTGGAAAGATTAGTTGTTTAGACAGCGCTGCTCCAAAATTCAACTGCTGTACCGTTTCCGTCAGGCTATCCTTCCTGGCTTGAATGAGCTTATATATACGTTTATAACTACTGATGAGAGAAATATTGAGTAATCACATAGGTCCCAGTCAAAGTTTCAAAAATCCTTTAGCTATTTGACCTTCCTTTCTTGGAAGTGAATCATATATATGTGCAACTTATTCATCATTCCAGTTCATAATGAGATCTTTTTGTTGTTAATTGTGGCTATTTGTTGTTCTTTAATAATCAAACATTTCCATGTTAACTTGTTCCATCTCTCAATTTGTGGGACACAATTTACAGTGATTTTCCTGGCCCTAAATGAATGCAGGTTAGCTTGCAGTAGGAAGGACTGCTGGAAAAAATACAATGAGTTGTCCCCAAAATAAACAAACTTAACTTTTCAATTTGGGTTCTGCCAATGGCTGTTTGATAATGAATATATAGGAGAAGGAAGTTTGCTGACCATGCTGCAGATGTCTAATGTTTCAGTCATGTCAAATGAATCACTTTTGCTCTGTTGGCTCACAGAGAAGTAAATAGTCTCTTTCTGATTCATCTTCTAAAATGGTATTACTTTGGAGGAGCTATTTAAGAAACTGAGTGCACAGAGCACTCTGTTTGTTCTTTTTAATTCCTTCCCCATTTTTCTACTTATAACACCTTTTCTGACATAAGCATGTGCAGCATAAACTTTGTGTCATGTGTTATAGGGTAGAAAATCTAAAATGCTAAACACACTAGTGCTCTTTCGGTAACACCTACAATCATAATGAAGTGTTTCCTGGCATGCTGCACACTACACCTTAAATCAATTTTATATTGAGCTCTGTATGTGTTAGGCCTTTTCCGAGTTACACGTCTCTGTTAGTGGCTGAGGAAAGGGAGCCGGGCCATGGCAAGCAGCCTCTTCCCAGGGTAGCAGGGCTGATGGACATGGTTGCCACCATCACTGTCACCAGTCTGTGGTGCCACCTGACATTGGGACCTGCAGGGCCAGGAGAGAAATGCTCTGTCAGCAAAACTGCAGAGATAGATAGGAACTTCTTGGTCAGAGCCAAAGAACGGTGATGAGCAGCTGATGGCAGAAACATCTTTTACCAAAACAGGAGGTTCCAGAAGATATTTGCTTGGAGCTCAGTGTTAAAACTCCAGTTTGGCACTATGTTTAAGTGTGTGCCCATCTCACAGCATGTGAAGCACTACTTTAAAGTCAGTGGGATTTCTCTCTTCATTAGAATAGATATGTGCTTCAGAGTGCATAATTGAAGGATTTGAACTTTTTTAAGGAACAGAGAATGCTCAGAGGGAACTGATAGAGTGAAAGACGGGAAAAGGGAGAAGAAAAGGGAGAAGAAAAGGGAGAAGAAAAGAAATAAAAATAAATAAAAAAGAAGAAAGAAGGAAGAAAGAAGAAAGAAAAACTAAAGGAAAAATAAAAAGAAAAAAGAAAAAAAAGAAAAAAAGAGAAAACAAGAAAACAAAGGGGGAGAAAAATCACTAAGCATCATAAAACAGGGAAGAAAATCACATAATTGTTGATAATTAATCCAGACTTCAGTAATTCTGAGAGAAACCTATGAACTTAAATGCACATGAGGTATGACATGAATTTGAAATGCATTAGAAATGCTGTAGGTGTCTGAACTACGTTAAAAACACCTCACTTGGGAAGATAATAGCCTTTTTTCTTGATTACACTAGAATTAAATGTGACAGTTGTATATTTCAATTGGCAGTGGTGATCTTCATTTTCAAACTTTTAAAATTTGCTGACTGCTACACATTTTCCCAACCAGCCTGACATTATGATAGCCCTGACCACCTACAGGCCTCAGCTCCAATTCAAATTAGATTGCATGCAATCTTGTTTTTATATATCAGTTACCAAACTACAATAAAGGTTTTGCCCTTAAGAGAAAGATAAATGCCCCCAATCTTGTATTGCAAAGCAGCATGATATGGGTAGATTTTATTAGACAACGTGCTAGGTATTGTCAAGGTGATTTTCTACAGATGTATGATGGTGCTTGTATTTGGTCTTTCATTACCGTTGAAACATTACAATTAATATTGATTTAGTATTGTGAGTGGCATCCTTCTTCAGTATTCATTTTTGCTGATGTCAAACACTTAGAAATGCTGTTTCACCAATGGAATTTCAGGAACTATTTCTCTCTGCCTCCCCAACATCATGTAACAGATTTAAAACTAAAGGACTTTAGTGTCAGGTTTGATTTACAACACTGCAGCAGACTAGCAAGAGCTAGAGGTTAATCAGGCTCACATCTCCTCTGTACTGCAGACACCAAGAAATTCTACAAGATTTCTCAAGGATCTAGGTGAAGAAGGTAAATATCTATCCAGGAGAAAAAAAAATGCATTGTGAGATATATGGAGAATTACTAAATGTTATTAAAGAAAAAATGAGCTAGAGATAGAAGGCAAGCTATATGAGTTTAATTGAAATAGTTTAAAGGGTCACAAATTAAACAGAAGTACTGATAAACAATTCCTTCTTTTGTTTTCAGTGATTTCCATTCATTTCTCATAGTAACGGGCTCAAGACACTGTGCAAACTGCACTGGGGTGAGCTGAGGTGTGGATTTCTGGAAGATCAGCCACTGCACCTATGGGTATCCTTGCTTCTGCTGTTGTAGGAAGGCTCCGTCACATACCCTAGGCTGGACACTTGAATGCGCCACCTGAAATTGAAGAATCATAGAATAATTAAGGTTGGAAAAGACCATTAAGATCATCTAGTCCAACTGTCTACCCGTCACCACCATGCCCGCTAACTATGTCCCTCAGTGCCACATCTGCCCTTTCCTTTAAACACTTCCAAGGATGGTGACTCCACCACCTCCCTTGGCAGCTTGTTCCGAGGCCTCGCCACCCTTTCTGAGAAGAAATTTTTTCTAATATCCAACCTGAAATGAATGAATATCCAGCTCTATAACTGAAAAAAAAAGCAGTTCCAAGGGATTTGAAATGATTAGAGTGAATCAGTTTATATTTCCTGCAGATGCTGCATTGTAGGTTAAACAAATCCTTAGGATTAAGATCAAAGTAGCTCCCTCTCCGATAAAAAGTTTCTATAGACTTATTTATGGAATACTTTTCCAAACAACATCCTAGGCTACCCTATGGAGAACAACTGAGCACAGGCTGGAAGGTAGACTGGAAAGGGTAGTATTTTTCTAGTATTTGTATCTTCTGTGACTAGGAGTGAACCACTGATCATATCCTGAATTTACTTAAATTAAAAACACCTTTACAACTTTTAAGGACTACTTCCAAACTAACCTACCTCATTCTGCACATCTCCTGATTTATACTCATCTAAATCAGGGACACGCTCAGACAGCTCAGTATGGATAACTAAATATTATTTAGATGTTTATTATCTCTGTGGCTTCAGGTCCTTCTTCAAAATGATCTGGATTTTTTTTTTTCTGAAAAAAAAAAAAGATCTTTTCTTGCCTTATTCATTACCCACTCGTAGTTCATGTGTGAGCTCCGGTGAGTGTATATATTCCTTCTCAAAGCTTTCAGAAAAGCTCCAGCTGAAGAATCCTGTAACTGGAGTCATTTTTACTACCTTGACACTCACTTCTTCAAGTTGTATCTCTCAAAAGAAAAGCCCAAGGCCATCCTAACAAACCAGCATATCTTGACCCTTTAAAACTCACCTCTGATCTTGGAGCAGAGCTTCCATGTTTCACATGAATGCAGCTTTCCCTTCCAATCTATTTTGGATTTTTTACAATCCTCATGTTAGCCAGGAAGTCTCTGAAGCTCAGCTTCTAACACAACAGTTTTATACCTTATACCTTTGACAGAAACTGCTGGCATTTGACTGCAGGAAGCTGACGTGATTTAGGAGGGGATAAAACATGTACATGTTTGTTACTTGAATTTTACAGCTCTGCAGGGAATGAAAAACTTTTTTTCACAAAGGATTTAAAAACTTGGCTTTGTTCCTCACTTGAAAATTTCAGAAATTATCTGCAGGGAAATTACAAGATGAAATTAATTTGGGGTCAGTTGAAAAGGTTTCAGTTTGACCACAACAAAATCCTTTTAATTTTGACTTTTTTTTTTTTTACATTACATTACAGTATGCTGAACAGCATAAAATATGAGATGCTAGCCCTAATGCTTTAAAGAACCCAAATGTAACTGATACATCGATGCCGCACTGAGTTTATGGAAACACTAAAACAACAACTGTGAGGGATGTGAAATGAACTATTCATCTTGACCTGCGTCCAGGGGTAATGTTTAATAATACTAGTATTTAAAATATTTTATTGAAGATTATGAGAAAAAGAAGAAAAGGGAATTATATTGCGACAACCAGGTATTGCAAGATTCATCTTTGTTTTTTGCTAAAAACAAACTATATCAGCTAAAAATATTATCTATTTACATAATTCTTAATGTTCATATTATTTCAGAGCCAAGAAGAATTAAATCTTCAGTAGTAATGAAGTTCTGCTAAGGAGGAGTCTCAGAAGCTGAATTATTTGGAATCACCAAAACCATGCTGGTTTAATGCACCATGCAGGTTTCATACTTAAGTATTTACACTGAGTGGTAAAACATTTTGGTGTATCATTTGAATAAAACCTATCCCATTAGAAGAGTTTTCACTCTTCTTCACCACCACCACATTATCACCACTTCCAAAAGCATGTGGAACAGAAATGTAAGCAGTAACAGTCGACATCAGCAGATCACTTGCCACCAGCCCAACTACTTTCGCTAAGGAAATCAGTATCTGTGCAGTTAAGGTTGTAATGCACTCTGACTTCTGTAGGCTGTAGACTGTACCCTTCACTTCCTCATCTTAGAAGAATCAAAAGTTCTGAAAATTTCCTCTCTGAGTATGAAGCCAGGTATAACCAACCTCAGTATGCTCCTTAAAATAGGCAATGGTCTTTGAAAAAACAATTTGAAATTCATATGACAATATGAGAGTGTATAATTAACCTCCAAGCTCATGTGACTTTCAAAACCTCTATTGCTTAGGGCAATGTGCAGCAGACAATGGATTTCACTTGATTCCTATATCATATATATTTTACAGCAACGACAATAAAAAAATATAAGTCCCTTCCTTCCTGCCTTCCTTCCTGCCTGCCTTCCTTTCTTCCTACCAACCTACCTTCTTTCCATCCTTCCTTGCTTATTTCCTTCCTTTTGACATAGATCCAGTAAAATAATGAAAATGACAGTGTGTAATGCTACTTACTGGGAAAGATCTTTACTCATCAGTTTTGTATGCAAATGGAGGGACATCATCATGAGTAACTGAGAACAAATTCAGCAAGATTAATCACGCTGAAACTCTCTCAGGCTTCTGTAAGAAAGTAGTGGTGTACACAGTTGGGCCAGTACACAGTCTGGAGTTTGCATGACAGTATCTTAACTCAATCCCAATTTATATACAATTTGGGCCATCTACAATAGACCTCACTGTCCTCTTCTCTGATTGTAAATGTTTTTAAATTCTCCATTCTAGAAAAAGAAAAAAGAGTGATGACAATCCCACTGAGATAATATCCTGCCATCTCAATTCACTTCACTTCTAGCTAAACTCCACTGCTTGCACAAATGTGACCAAGGAACTACCCAGAAACCAAACTTCATGTAGCTCTGCATCTCAGATTCACGGAGAAGTTCAGTGTTACTTTTTAAGATACATATAAGATAAAATTAATGTGGTGGGAAACACTAACTACATAAAATTTCCCAAGTAGACAGATAATAAACAATACAGTGAAACAGGAACCACCAGAGAAGTTTGCTCAAACAGGGAATTGGAAGTTGTTAACACAGAGAATCTGAAAATGGGCAGTGCTGGCCTCTGGAGAGACTTTTTTTCAGCCTGTGTGGCCCTTGGAATATTTTCATCCAAAAGGAGTTCCCTTGGATGAGATCCTTGGAAAATATTTCCCTTTGATCTCTGGTGTATTACTCCTCTTTTGCAGCCAGCCAAAGTTTAAAACTAACTTGACTCCCCTTTGACTAATACTACTTGTACAGTTAGATTCAGAATTAACATAGCATGGATCAGAAAGACCTCAAGAATAACTGCAAATAATCAAAATGCTGCTTGTATTGGGCAGAGTTAAAATGGAAATTTTGGACATACCTGGAAGAATCTTGCCTCACCAGCACCAGCTGCTTAGAAGGATGTGGGCTGCAGAGAGGAACATCAGCTAATGGAGAATTCACAATCACAGAGAAGATCATGCAACTAGATCAACTCATACCACCTGGGAATCTTCATCCCAATGGCTGAAATCATAACAATAGCCCTAAAAATAAGTTCTCACAAGCTGGCCTACTCGTCAGCACCGCTTCTTGCTTTAGTTAAGTTGGAGATCTGCTACTAATACAGGCTTCTCTGCTCTAAATCATTTATTTTGGCAGCTCGTAAAATATGGAAACTCTAACACTCAATATTCCCCACTCTCTCATGATTACTGTTCAGGGACAGACTCTTTATATCAAACAGAAACTTAAAGATTATGGCATGTTATCAAAACCGTAATGAAATCTTGTGCAAGCACAGTAATCAGAGAGGGCTATTTGTCAAGACATGCTGTAGAGGAAAACAAAATCCCACAGTAGAAACAGGAGTGCTTGCTCTGCTGAGAGATACTGTGAAAATGAAATGAGGCTCTTTTTTTCCTCCTCTTTAATCAAAACTCAGTATGAAAACAAAAACGTTACCAAATAACTTTTGCTGATAAAAAAAAAAGTTGGCTGGAAAGGAGCAGTGCATAATTTATACAGAAACAACATTAAAAGGGGGATTGTTCACATGGATATTTCTGAGTGTGTGATCAGAAACTTTGGCCCTGGGGGGAGCTCATGTTACTGCCACTACTGGGTTGAGGCTGGATTTGACTCTCTCTGTGAGACGGTCAAAATCTGGGAAGTTGCATGGGGAACGAAGGTGCAAGCAGATCTGATATTACTTAGGAGGCCCCCGGTGAGCGCATGCCTGTGCTTTGACCTCACCTGCTGCTGGAGGTTACCAATGCTATCCACAAAATATCTGTAGAGGTTTAAACTTGACTCATTGCTTAACGATGAGAGCGCTAGAGAGGGAGTTACGCGCGGGGAGATCTCCTTCTGGCTGTGCCATTGATTTGTGAGCCAGAGGCCTGCTCAGTAAGTCAGGAATAACATTATTAAGTTACTTAAATGGACTGTTGGGATGTTAATTACCCAGTACATTTGTGGTCAGCTTGCCCTTCTGAAAATTAAGCCACTCTGCTGTCTAAATGATTCTTAACTCTGGGTGCAAAGATCATACACTTCATCCTAAATGTCCTTATTCTCAGCTCTACAGGCACCATCATATTTTCACATACCATCCCACTTCCAAAAGAGGAGGGCAGTTTCAGGTCAGGATTAAGTTTATACCAGAGATCTTTATAGAAGATCTTAAAACAGTGCTATCTAGTGTTATTGGTTGCACAGTTGCATGAGCACTAAATTACTAAATGTGTATGTAAGTACTGATGTGTAAAGGGCACAAATGGTCTATGACTGAGAGTATAATAGGATACTATATTTCTGATCATGAGTACAATCTATTTCTACAGCACAGCAATGCAAAGTTAGTACCTGTCAACAAGACAGCTGGAGGTCTCTTTGATAAATGTTGAGTGCAGCTGTGCTTGGCACATGCTTGTGCTGTAAACAGAAGCTGTAGCTTTAAACATCACTGTGATTTTTCCACTTCCGCTAATTGCTGCTTCCACTTCATCAGGGGTGGTGCCCAGGCCACGTCCTGAAATCTATTCAAACCCAGAGAGCAAATTAGTTCCTTGAGCTGCCTAAGCTTAGGGACCTGCATTCATTAATTCATCTGTGCCACACAGAATTGTAAGCGCTTAATTAAACTTAGATGCTTGGAAGTTTTTGCTGGTGGATAACGACAGACAGAGCTAGACTCTTCTTCATGTTCTCCATAATAACAGAACTTGTGCAGCAGCACGCGCTCAAGAAGGAGTGAGTACAATGGTTGCCTAGGATGTTATGATGGTCTCATGATCGTGACTTCTGACAAGACTACAGCATCGTTACCTTTAAGCGTAATAGTTAATGATTGCAGTACTCCTACTTCTTGGATTTCAGGGTGTTACAGAAAAGGTAATATCAAGAGTTAGATCTTCCCAATTCCAGGAGGTATTCATCATGAGAAGAAAGCTATCTCTATTAGAACTTCTAGTCCTTGTCCCATGGTAATCCGATATTTTTTTCCAAATGCAAATGCATGTATAAGGCTAGGCTGCAATATTTATGTGAAAGGAGAAAGATGTTAGAATAAAATCTAGAGAATATATGATAGAAGGTAGCAGACAGCAGCTACATTTCTAGTTAAGAGCACTGTGGCCAGCAAATCCATCATTAGAAGTGGTCTTCAGTTTCACTTATGTCTCTCAAAATGTAAAGATTAATAGCTTATAAGCAGCAGAAGAAGAAAAAGATAGAAAGACAAAATCTCCAATATTTATGAGGGTTCATCAGCCAGCTGCCTGTGGAATAGCAGGCTGCTGTGCTACTGCATTTTTGAGTCAAAGCACTCCCTCATCGGAGGGTCATCAGCACTCTGACTATTGCCATAGCACTGTATCTTTTCCCAATCCAAAATATATTACTTTCTCCTTATAATATGCTTCCAAAGCATCTTTGTCAGGTTTCTATAATGTTTCCATTTCATTTGCTTGAAATTCTTTCTCTTTGACGTGCCACAGCCACCTGACCCCCAAAGTTAAACAGCTAGGGTCATCCTCCTTGCTCGTTGTCTGAAATCCATAGTCATTCTCCTTTCTTTGAAGAATCTTTCATTTGTTCTGGTTTTCTGCACAATAAACTCACACCAGCTCCTCATTCTACCATTCTGCCAGTTTTGCAGGACCTCATTGCCATTTTCCATATCTTCTTTTGGTCTCCATAACACTGGGTGCCTTACCAAAGAGCAACACAGTCTTATGTCAAAATTCTGAAGACAACTTATCCACGATGACCAAATTAGAGACTGGGTTGGAAAGCAAATAGATCTTTACTCATTTTTTAAAAGCACGTGTTTCATGTTTGTAATATTTATGAAAGCTCTAAGGTCCAGTTGTAACATGCTCCCCACATACTCCACGATTGTGCCTGGGAGGCCTATGAAGGAGGTTACAAACACTCTGACTGAGACTTGTACCAATTCAAAGTCAATCAGCTCCAGTTGCAGCATGCAACCACAACTAATGCTGCTGATTTGGAGCTGACTGCTCTTCAGCTGGATTGAACCACAGGCAGAGACAATCCAGAAGACTTGTTTGATCAAATGGAAGTACCAACAGCATAAAAGTCGACACCTGAGCCAGTTGTCTAGGCTGTCTTTTTAGTCACTAGAGAGATATAGCTGTTTCTAGAAGAAGAGTTCAGCTCATCCTGAAGTCGGTGCATAGAATAGCCTCACTTTACTTCATTAAGCTTTATGCATGCCTATGAATCTCCATTAACCATAAAAGGACCTTACAGTAACTTAACTCACATGCAGATTTCTGAATTACTTGCCTTCAAATTAATACATAAATTCATAGCCTGGACTGCATTCCAGAATGAATCTTTCTTTTGGGCTCCTTTCTTTCTCTAATGAATGCACAGGAAGCCTATTCAAACCCATGTCCGTTTTCCAAAGTTTGAGCATCAGTTTCCTGATATGCATATGTCTATTATCAAATGGTTATACAACTGGATCTTCATTTATAAATCATTTGTTTGAAGAAGTTATCTGCTAGTTGTGCACTAGAATAACTTACATACATTTCCTTCAGCATGATAGTGAATTTTAAATATATCCCAAAGCAAAATATCATGGCCCCTCCTGCAACTGCAGCAAAAGTGGCAGTTTCCAGCACCCTTGGTGGTAACTGTACAATTTCTAGCGGAGTGGTGCATTATTCCCATTGTGTGGAGTAGTTTGTTAAGAATATGTGATACATATGAAAATGACTTAATACTTAGATTAAATTTCCATACTGTTCAGTAAACTCATCACAGAAACTATTTTAAAAGCAGTACAAATTTATCTCAGCAAATAGTCAAATGATTTCCTCCAGGAGTGCCCAATGAAATATTACACTGAAATCTGGAAGTATTATTTCCTTTAAAATTTTCCTTCACAGTGTTTTATTGATCTCTTTCTTGTCATTGCACCACCACGAAACATCTGTGTTTTTCCTTCAGCTCACCATCAGTTCCATTTGAAAAGTCTGTAAATTTTGTGCTCCTCTAAAATCTATAGATAATTGATTCCAGGAGTTTGTGTCCACAGCAAACTGTGTAGCTGCAGTTCCACTTCATTTAACAATATACAGTTCTTTGTTAGGTAGAGATCAAAGAATATAATTTTATTAAGTTTTATTTGCCAGATTGGAGAAGAATGGGCTTTCTTTATTTAAAATAAAAAGGGCAGGGCAAGGGTTTTTCTTATAGGATATAGAGTGCATAGAGAGGTAAAGCAATTCATAAGTATCTTGAAGTAGTTTTCCAATCAACAGCCTTAATGTATACTGCATTCAAAATATTTTTGCCATTACTAAAGAAAAGTGTCTCTACCAAACAACACTGCAGAATAAAAAGCCCTGGGAAATGCAGGTGTAAGCAATTATTTGCTACAGTTTGTAGATCTGGAAATAAAAAGACTTGGATGGTAAAAAGAGGATATGTTTATTGCTATGCTGCATTCCTACTCTTCATTATTTTATGTATTTGAGCAGCTTTGCGTAAAGCTCTGACTAATAGAACTACCAATGAGCCTGTGTAAATGTCTGCAAGATAAGGCCTTGCCTGTATAACAAATGGTAATGTTTAAGAGTCACTCCACTATTTCTGAAGTCCTGGAACACCGAAATACCTGAGCATGTGGATAAAGCAAATAACAGGACATCACTTTATCAAAAGTTTGGTACTCATGTGTCTTATGTGAAGGAGATACCTCAGTGTTCATGTTTTCAGAATGTTACCAACCATCCCAAAACCTCCTTTGCTGGCTCAAATTTCCCCATTTGTTTATTTATTGATTGATTGAAATTAAGAAAAAAGACTTCCATGTCATTTCTGTGTTAAGCTCTTCACTGAAAGTGCTTGAAAAACAGCGGCAGAACATTTTCACTTAGAATTAAACATAAATTGGTGAGAGAGAGAGCTGAGTATAGCAAGGCAAGGAAGAATGAGGATGCTTCAGACCAGACTTGAGGAGAGATGAAGAATAGATGAAATGGAAAAATCAGAACAGGATGTCCTGGGAGGTAGCTGCCAAAAGCATCAAGGTTTTCTTTTGGAATGGAGAATTTCACATCTCTTCTTTGGTACTTTATTACTTCTGTTTCAGGTTTTGGGAGGCCTGTGTGTTTGTTTCTGATGGGAAGCTTGGTGGGGATAGAAAACAGAGTTCAGTTTTCCTTCACTGTTAATTAAGTGTTTTTGGAATGTGCGATCATATAAAAACATTGACAGTGATGGGTACCGTGGACCAGCTTAAACAGTTTTGGATACTTCACTCTGTTGATGGACAGAAGTTGTTTATCCTTCCGTGTGACAAAACAGCACGGTCGCTGGTTCTCATTTATTTTATAAGGTCACTTGCGTAGCTTTGATTTCCTTCAGACACACTTCATTTTCAGAGGATGTAGAGTTAAAAAATGGGTCTAATTACTGTACAATGGGGCATTGTAATGAGAGCAGATTACAACAGCTTGCCTAAGAGTTTTACAGCAAACAACAACAAAAACCGATAAATACTTCCTCACAAAGTGGAAATACTTGAAAATATGTATACATATTTGCAATTTGTAGTTGAAAATTCTAACCAGTTTGAAGAATGCACTAATTTTGCAATTAAAATCTCAACATTTTACATGACTTTGTACCGAAATGACATCTTAAACTATTTTCTAGACAGCTCCAATTTCAGTATTTGAATGATTTTTCAGTTTTATCTAATAGAAGTGGTTGAAAGTAAATACAAGAGAAGAATTACTTTTACTGATCTATGTGAAATCTGATGAATACCCTCTTTTATACTGAAATCTTTTTCCAAGTGGTGGAATTTCCTGACATTCTTGTCATAAATTTCTAGTGAATTCAGAAAACTCGCACATAAAACAATACACAAAAAAGGTATTTACAAAATATGTTGTGACAATACACAGTCAATATAAACACTGTCATTGATAACATCACACCAGGATCGTATTTATCATACAGTAGAAGTTTTTTTTCTCCTAAGGTTACCCAAAAAAACACGGATTACATTGCCTTTTTTTTTTTTCTTTCTTTTTTTACTTTTTTTTTCTGATTTAATTTTTGCTAAGCAGGAAATCAATGTATCTGATTTTTCTGGAACGAATAACATCTCTGTTTAATGCTAGCGTATTCCACGTGCCTCACCTCTGTTTCTCTCAATAAAAATGGTACAAAATGAGATAATTGTGCCAAAGCTGGAGATAATCACACTCTTATATTTAGGTTAGTTAAGATACTGCTACTTAATGTAAGTAATTTTATTTGACATGTTCCTACTACAATAATATTTAAGTGTTTCTCAGACTGATTTTCCCCATCCCCTTTTTTTTGCGAAAGGAATTGCACTATTTTGCAAAATAGTGGTCTGGATTCACTCTTCCTCTATTTAGAAGTTTTGCTTGGCGTGCTTGCAGTATGTATGCTACACAATGTGGAAGTACTTCCCCCGAAGAAACAAAGAATGTAGAGCCTTCAGTCTGGGAAAGATCTGGTAGAGGTGTGTACAACTGTCCCTCAGAGAAGCTGAATTGGAAACAGCTGATCACATTCTCTCATTTTTATCAAGAGTGGAGCTCATCAACTGAGATAAACTCATGGCAGATTCCAAAGAAACACAAGAGTTGCCTAATGTTAGAAATTCAGTTTCAGAACTCACTGCCTTGGGATGCAGGGATGTGTTCAAAGAGATGAAGTATATCTGCGACATAAAGATTATTCGAAGGCTGATTTCAGACTTGGGTCCCTGAGCAATCATTAAGGGACACTGGAAGCTTGAACTCCGGCGAGCCATGCCAGTAATTCCTCTGAAAGTGGCATGAAGGACTTAAAGCATTGCCTCATGTCATTCAGGAAATCTGTGGTGCAGCAGGGTAACTCAGCTCTACAGCTAGCGACTGAAAACATCCATCATGTCTAGTCAGCATTTTTTTGACTTACACAGCTTTTCCCCAGAGCTCAAGCAATTATTTGCAGCCTGAAACAAAGGGCAGCTACAGTCACTCGTAAGATTTGGTCTCCTGCGAGGCTGTACAGGAGACTTCAGTCATCTTGTGGGCACAAATATAATTTCTGAATAGCGAGTGTATATATGTATGTTATCATACTCTTTCACTGTGAAACTAGTAACTACTGTATGTGGTAAAATGATATATTGTTGTCCGCAAGATGTCTTTGGCAACAGGATGTTCACTAGCCTTGGAATTTTGCCTTGTATAAATATTTTTAATCTACTCCATGTAGGCATATTTTGGCTGCAAAATAAAGGGTTTTGGAGATTAATATATCCAGGCTCAGTTCTGCTTATACATCCTACATACATCAAGTTTTTATTGAACTCTGCATCTAGAATCTTTGTGTAGCAGCTGTTTTGGGGGCTTTTTTTTTTTCTTTTGCCTGCTTTACTCAAAGGAGGATTATGACTATATCCTATTTTTATACTTTACAAATGTAGTAATTTAATCTACAGATATATTTTCATTCTTCAGATGTAACCTATATAAAGCATGTTCAAATTTATGGTCATTGCTTTTCCTGTAAAGTATATTATTGGCCTCTTTTCAAATGTCCACATTTTCCCAAGGAATGCCCAAATAGCTATTTATCAATGAATAAAGAATACAATAATTATTTGACAGTATCAAGTACATTTCAGCTGAGTGTCTCAAAGCCCTTTCAACCATTTATTAATCCTCACCATGCCCTTGGGAAGTATCTTTCACTGGTCTGTTTTATTGGCACTGCAACTGGGCCTCAGAGAAGTTGCATGCTTTGTTTCAAGTCTGAGAGTCCATCATCCACAAGCAAAAGCACAGCCTTAGAGTTTCTGCTTCACCACTGCAGGATGAAAATATGTTGGGCTCTCTCACCTGTTAAAACTGCCAGAGCAAGGGAAGTTTAAATGAAGGCTGAGATGGTAATTCTGCCCGGGTGTCCTTTACCAGCTCTTTTCCAAACACTGCTACTATCAGGGAGAAACGTGCATGTACATAAGCATACACACATTTACATCATGCCATCGTTTAACAAAGCTCTGTGTGCTACACTTCTGCTGCACTGAGTGTGTGATACTGATTTACCCCAATTGTTAATGACACTGTAAAGAAGGTGGCAAGTAATGAGTGGGTTCCTCCAGACCCCAGCCCTTGCTGGGTGAGCATTGGCAGCCCGAAAGAGGGGTTTGGTATAGGAAAAATTTGGTAATAACATACCAGGGAGGGGATGTTTCTCTAATTCAAATATCAGCAGTTCTACTGTGAATACAGAAATAGCTTTCAGATGGACCACGGACATTCACATCTTTGTCCAATTTCTGCTTCAATCTGGATGTGATAAAATGCCTACAAATGCCAGTTCAGAATACAATTTAGCAGCTGCCCAAAGTGCCTTTAGTTAAAGTCAAGCTCCATTTTAGCAAGAAATGTGTTTTGCGCTTCTTACAGAACTGGAAGTTGTTGCTCACGCTGGTTGTATATGCTTTTCTTCATGTGGCACTGCATACATTTAATGTGCCATACAAGTTATATTAATTGAAAGAGACTGTGAGATGTTTTATTTTTTTTTTCAGCACTGTGCTGGGGCAACTAGGCTAGTATTCCTGCAAGCTTATATCTTATTACAGAGGGACAGTATGTCCCTCTACAACACAGACACGCATATTACCTCCATAACTGGAAATGAAAGGCTGACACCAGCACTGGCCCATGCATCTTCCTGACCAGCTCAATGGCCTTTGTGATGTGTGAATGCAAGAATGCAGGGCTGGAGGGTGGAGGCAGTTCTCTCTCCCTCCTACTGTCCTGCCCCAGAAATCAGCAGAGAACTGAATGTCCCTCTTTCATGAGTCCAACAAGCATTTGGCAGAGATCAAGCCATAAAAACAAGAAGAGTTTGGGAAGTGGTGGTGGCAGATGGACACAGATTTCTAGAAATGCAGTGCAGTGCAGCAGAGGAAGTATGGCAGTCATCACTTCACAGCAGATGGTGGTGGTTAGAACTGTAATGGGGACCAAGAGATGTTGGCTTTCAGAGAGGTGAGATGGTACCTGTTCTCAGCTTGACATTGCCGTCACACTTTTGCGTGTTACACAAAATCTCTCGGTGGCTGCTGCCCTTTGATCTAGTGTATCCTGGGAGAAGGATCAAGTAATACCCAGATTGCACTGGAGAGACAGATGTTGCGCTTACACTATTTCTAGAACCTTGAGTGAGAGGAGGTGGGCAGAATGGTTGTACTGCGCTGCTCATCACTGCTGCGGAGGAAACTTACTTTTTTTCTTAATTCTTTTTCTTCTATTTTGCCTTAATGAGGAAAACAACTCCATGCTTTTCCCTCCAAAACATGTATTACAGACAGGAAAGCTGGATCACACACCGCATTTTTGTTTTTTTTTCAGATGGAGAAAATAAGCTCCATTCTTTCAGCTTGTCTTCATACATCACATATATTAAATCTTCTACCACTCTGTTTACCTTGTTCTCTCTCCAGCATACCTGTGTCCTCCTTAAAACACAGAACTCGTTACACTTCTTTATATGAGACCTCCTCATTTCCAAGTAAATTACCTACCACATCTTATGTAAGATTTTTTCTTAACTTCTTGCAGTGAGACTTGCAAAAACATTAGGTTGCTGAATAATAAGCATGTGATTCACTCTAACCAGAGTTAACTTCTGCTGTACTTCTGTGATGCAGAATCATGGGGCTTCTCTGGATTTTAGACCCTAAGACTGTCTTGCAGGTTCAAATCAGTTTCTGTTTGTGTGCAACAGAAGTACTATCTCCCCTAAAAAATTGATCTTGAAAGTTTAGCATTCCCCAGAGGCTCTCCCTTCTCTTCCTGCAGTGTTTCCCACAAGAAGCAAGTGATCTGGCCCCTGAAATTGATGCTATTTTATGAATAGTTAGCTTCATGTGTTTACAATGTGCTAATGATGGCAAAGCATAGGAAGTCTTTAACCTAATGCCATTGCAGACTGCGCCACTGTATACATTGAGACTTTTTTCTGCTTGCCACTGCCTTTTTAAAAAGCAGTTTTCCGTATAACTTGTTTCTACCTTAACTTCACCATCAATAAGAGCAAACCCCAGGCCTCTCCAACAGACATGGATTGTTTCCAAACACAGAGACCTGTCTCCAGCAAGTTATTTCCAAATCTCGCCACAGAATAGCTTCTCTTCCCAAAAGAGAGTTTATAACAGTATCATATAACCTCATGTGACCACTGTTGGTTTTTTAATGATGGCCACCATTACACAATGGAGACAAGAAAAGTGTTGGTAGTAGCTCTTCTCCTTGATCTCCATGTTGTTGTTGCTACCTACATCTGTTTTACCATCAGAGACCAAGAAACTAATGCCCTCACAGTCCCATGTTGGGCTAATCAGAACTGAAAGTCCTCAGTTTTGCCTCACAAGCCTTTCTGGATACATTCCTCCTAAGCTTGACCTTACTCACTGCACTCTTCAGGATGTTCTAACATTTGATCTTCCACCATTTTATTTATTATGTGACAGTGCTGGCTTTGCTCCTTTGGCTGCAGGGATACACAGTTTGTATCCCAGGAGTCACCAGGGATCGTGTGAATGTCCCGGTAATGGAGGATGTAAGAGGTCCAAGATTTAAGTACAAAAATGGGAATTAAACTCTTAAGAGTCTGTTTTATACTTAGAATCCTCCAGCGAGCGTACCAGCGCTCCTGGCTAGAGTCTAGTAATAAAACGTTCTGGTATTTTGTTCAACAGGAAAGATTCAGAATAACACTGTCTTTTTGAATATACATTTGTAATTGAGTAGTACATATTTCTGTGGTTTAGGTAGTCATGTTTGACATGATCTGTAATAATTAGCAAAGCCTCGTTGACCCATAGCACTCTTAGCTGCAAAATAGAGTCTGTGAATTTCTCCTTGAGGAAAATTCACCCTTAATGTAATTCCATTAACTTCATGCCCTTGAGATTTATACTGATATCTACCACTAACATCAAAGAGTTCAGCTAATTAAAGTGGGGAATAAAAACTACCCTTTTCCATCCCTTAAAATTCCACCTGGGCTAGAAGGGAAATCCCCTGTGTTTTTTATTGTCCCTTCCCATAAGGATAAACAACCTTCTCTGTGAGCTCTTGTCTTTACCCACTGTGACAGTTAAATGGACACTGCTGGGTTGAAAGTAATGCTCCTAATACTGTCTTTTATTCACACTAGTATAAATCACTAGTAGCTCCACTGCAGCAAATGGAATTACAGTGGTAAAAATAATCAGTATAGGTGGGAAGAAAAACAGACCCTCGTATTTACAGCAAATGAAACAGCACTATCTATGAGTTATCTATAACCTATCACATTCCCAAAACTGTACTTGTTCTTAAAATCCAAATTATCAGACTTTATGGTGTTAACTCATGGTTTTCATAAACTTACAGCATTTACATGCTTCAATTATATTTTATTTTCACCACATATGACAGAAAAAATATTTTCCACAAGTCCTATAGTAGAATAAATACCACTCTTGGGAACAGTAATAACAGGTACATTTTCAATTGTGACATTATGTATTCTACTACTTTAAACAGTGGAATACCACTACATGTTCCGGTTCCAAACAGCCTCTAGGTGTCAAAACCTGAGAAGCATATGTGAAATTTTAGAAAGCCTACGTGTATTGTCTCAGTAACATTTTTTCCATAAACTATATAAGATTAAGTTGAAAGGAAAATACCTTTACTGAAAAGAATTATAAACCTCAGCGCTGACTTTTGGAAAACTAGAAAGATCAGAATGTTCCTCTGAGCAGAATATTCATGTAAAAAGTTTTTAGTCATAATTGAGATATTGTTTTGAAAGTTTCAGAATTGAATAATTCTTGGAAGCCCACTCTCCAAAGCTCTTTGTTCAAGGTTTCAGCACTGCCCAGCACCACTAGGACTATGGAGGGTCAAGACCTCTAGAGGTTGGGACAGCCCTGTCAACATGAAACATTGAAGAATAAGCAATTTCGGGTCCAACAACAACCTGTAGGTGGGTTGGGAGGAACATGGTAGACGTCCAGCAGGACCCTGTATGTATTTCATCAAAACTTCATCAGAACTGACAGTTCCTACGAAATAGTTCTGTTTTCCCAAACTGGCTGTTTCCAACAAAAGAAATATTTGATCGCTGGCTCCCAACCAGCCCTATTCTAGAGTGCTCTGTGCAACTTGGTCCATAAACAGTAACAGGTTATTTCCAGCAGTTTACACCTGACTGGCACACACTCCGCTCTCTTTCACTATCCAAACTATTCCTACAGGCACTTTTGTTTACACACACATCCTTTGGATAAGAGCATAAATTAGTCTCCTTAAGAAAATATATCAGTGCTCACTGATCAATGTAATATACTTTAGAGACTAAACCAGATTAAAGTGAGTCTATTAATACCAGAAAATACCAATCAATATTTGAACTGTTTATCTCTATACATGCTAAAAGTGCATTAGCAAAATAGCAGCTTATATACAAAGCAGCCCATTGTACCCACGTTGGTCCATTTTTCTTCAGTCTACAGCTGTGCACGTA
>JANHGO010005799.1:0-22422 GCA_024606505.1 Aquila spilogaster
GGGCGGAAAGGAAAAAAGCCAAACAGGTATGGAAAGGGAGAGTGAAGTACCCCCTGTGGGTGTTGAATGTGCTCCCTCTAGATAAGGGATGAGACATTGTAGGGATATGCGTGCTGCTGTTAGAGATTCAAGCAGAGACTGTTCTCGTCTTTCACAGTGAAGGAGAGACCAGTTTCCAGTCTTGAACCCTGCTTGCAATTGACACGGATATGGCAGAGACCCCCACATAGATTCATTAAGGTTGGAAAAGACCTCCACGATCACCTAGTCCAACCATTAACCCTTCCCCCACCATGCCCACTAATGCACGTCCCTCGGTGCCACATCTCTGAAAGAGTGGTCAGGTGCTGGAATGGACTGCCCAGGGAGGTGGTGGAGTTACTGTCCCTGGAGGTGTTCAAGAAGCATTTAGATGTTGTACTGAGGGACATGGTTTAGTGGGGAAATGCTGGAGGTAGGTGGACAGGTGGACTGGATGATCTTGGAGGTCTTTTCCAACCTTGGTGATTCTATGATTCTATATCCATGGTTTTTCAACACCTCCATGGATGGTGGCTCCACCATCTCCCTGGGCAGCCTGTTCCAATGCCTCACCGCTCTTTCAGAGAAGAAATTTTTCCTAACATCCAAACTGAACCTCCCTTGGCTCAACTTAAGACCATTACCTCTCCTCCTATTGCTGTTACCTGGGAGAAGAGGCCGACCCCCACCTCACCACCACCTCCTTTCAGACCTTCAAGGTCTCCCCTGAGCTTCCTCTTCTCTGGGCTAAACCTCTAGATGCTTGGCTGCACATAAAAAGGTGTTCTGGTTCTTTTGGGCCTGGAATAATTTATTTTTCATCATACCTCTTGTATAAGGAAATGCTTTCAAGGACATAATAAGGCAACCAACAAGAAGAATTAAGAAGCATTGATCTGATCCCATGTGGATTACAACTGCCATTTAGGAGGATCTGATAGATATGCTTTAGGAAATGCTGATAATTTTATGTGTCTGGTCTGTTGAAAGGAAGGGGTCTAAGAACAAATGAACAGGAGTCCTTAAAACAAAATACATTATGCGTCAGGAAATTTAGCTTCTGTTAATGTACTGGAGTTCTTTGTGTGCTATGTTTCTTTTTCAGTAACAAAACTTAAATTTAGAATTGTAACTTTTGGTGCTCAGAAGTGTTAGTGAATGTAGTTGCAGGCTCCTTACAGCCTACTAAGCAGGAAATTCCATAGGTATTGAAGTAGGGGATTTTTGTTTCCCTTTTTCTTCTAGTAAGCATTACAGGCTGTTCGTCATTTTAGTTGCTGAATAAATGTTTTCAAATAAGTACATGGCCAAAAAGCCACATTTTTTCATCTTAGTTATTACAGTGAATTGATGGGGAGCAGTGCAGAGGTGAAGGCTGCTTTACAGGCTGAGAAAAGAACAATTTTCTGAGTGTGGAACATGTAACAGAAAATTGCTACCTAAAGTTTGTTTTTCTGTTCCCATGGATGGTAGAGGAAACACAGGGTAACCACACTAACCGATGTGGCTCAGTGAGATGATGTCTCAGCCACCCCTTTAAATTTTAGTGGGAGGAAGAAAATCTCATTTTCTGAGGTCTTTATGAGAGCTGATATGTGTTCTGAGTGCTATAAATTAACAGCATTCATTATTTTTGTGAGGAAAAGTGTTATAAATTGTTGTTCTGTTAGTCACTAGAACTGGAAGCAACCATACTGTTGATAGAGACAAGAAGCAGCTGTGCATCCTCTCCTCAATTCCCATTAAATGCATATTGCATTCAGTGGAAGCAATGCTATCTTGCATGATAAGCTTTTTTTTTCCTTCTCAGCCTCCCTTCTTTCCTTCTGAATGTTCCAGATGGCAAAGTTAGACGTCAGAGGATGACTATGGGGTGAAAAAGCTAAATTCATACCTGGTTGCCAAATATAATAAAGCGATTTTGTAGTCCCTGCTTCAGCAAAATGAGAATTACTGCCTTACTCAGTTTTGCTTATTTTGGTGAGATCCCAGCAAGTTCTTGCTTCTTACAGGTATTTCGGGTCTCTTTCACTGTAGTATCTCGTTTCATTTGCTGTAGATTAAAACAATGCCAAACAATACCTTTATAAAAACAAAGATCATGTTTTCTCTTGCCATATTCATCCCAGAAATAACCAGCAGGGCTGCCTTGACCTGATGAGTGATGACAACACTAACCAACATCACTTCACCATAGTGGAGTAATTCCAGTCTCCTTCCAGTTGAGTTCTTGGTGTTGTGCACTATACTCATACATGTTCTAAAGGTAGTTTCCTGTTGTTGCCCAGTGGCACATGTTTTGTTTATCAGCTCAGAGTCTCTACTCTGATACAAAGGTTCTTGAATGAAGAACTTCGAAGTGGCTCTGGGTAAAAGTGAGCTCGTACTGTGTATTTTGGTAATAAAAAAAAGCACAATGTCATTCCATTCTATTCCACTTTATGTCAGTGTTACTGGACTAGATCTGAGTTTTCTTAATTCCACATTGTTTTCTTTCATGTGAAACAATACTTCTGTTGTATGAGTTTGGAAGTCCTTTATTCCGGAACAGATGCCTTTCTGTTCGCTTTGTGCCTCGTTCCAGTTCTCACATTTATGTGGATTTCGATTTTGAATGTTCTTTTACAGCAAAAAAATACACAGCAGCTGTATGGTGTTACTCCTGGTTTTCACTCTTACATCTATACATGTTTCCACTATTGTGTACAACATACAACTAGATTGGAAGCTCTCCAAGCAGGGATTTTGAATTTTTTTCTGTGGCTCCTAAGCTTTGTCAAGTTGCCTTTATTCTACTGCATAAAAAAGAAGTTTTCATTAGGTGTTACATCGTTTTGGGCGTGTGTGGCCACATTTTCATTCTCTCTTCATATTTGCATTGTTGATTTTTACACCTAGATTTGAACACTGTGGCACTTGAAAAGTAGAAACAAGAAGCTCAGGTGAAGCTAATTACAATTGCTGTGTTTTTCTAATTCTAGAAGAGTTTCAGGGCCCCAGAACCTGTTCCCTTTAGGAGCTGAGACACTAACAATCTGTGTAGCCAGGACAAGAAATGTGAGAAAACATCACCCACAAACAGGCCTCCCAGTGTAGCTGGGAAAAAAAAGAGCTCGCTAGGAAATAGGAATGGCCCCAGTGGGATCAGCAGCTGATAACAGCAGCTGAACCCTTCAGCTGCCCTATCAGCTGCTGAACCCTTCTGCACTCCCTAAAAAGAAGTGACCTAGTAGGCACCAGGTCCCAGTACGAGCTAATGGTGAGGAATAAGTGGACTCTTGTTATAGTGGCGATACAGTAGATGAACATTATGCACTAAATATTATGTTTTTTGGTTCGTTGTAGTTTACAGGAAGAGGTGAGTAGGGGAGGGATGTGTGTGGGATTGCAGGGTAAGATATTCCCATCTGCTCAGATGGAGCTGGGGACACTAGGAATGCAGCTTTGGTTGCGAGGTACTTTCTCTTCAGCAGAAATGCTGGAGAAAAGTCTGGTTTTAAGTTGAACCAGTCACTACCTGATCTTTATATAGTTATCCTGTTCCTTGTAGAAGTACGTTTAGTCGAGTTTAAAGGACTATATCTAAAACTTAAAAAAAGTGAAGGTAGTGGTTAAACAGAACAGATGTATGGTTATGTGTTGTAAAACCAAGCGTGAAGGTACTCAGACAACAGGCTTACACTGCAGCTAATCAGCATTGAAAACTGAATTTTTTCTTAAAGACCCCAAAACTCTAATTCTTAACAAACATGCAGAAAAACCCAAAAGGAACTCAAGCATTCTTTTATTTCATTTGTGTTTGTGCTGTGTTTTGTAAAGCTGACAGTCCTGTTCAGCTTCACCCACCAGTCTGTGTTCTGTGGCATCACTCGGTCTTCAGTCAGGCTTTAGAAACTGTGCTTTAAGATAAATTGAATTCCAGAAGAGAGAATAAGAGGCTTTGAAAATGTAAACCATGTACCAAAGTTGGAAGGACTGGAACTGATTTGCCTGGAAAGGAGACTGAGCAGGGGAGGGATGTGACAAGTCACACTGTGTAGAACAGGCTATAAAGGGAGTGATGGTTTGTTTTCTACATTGGCATCTGGAAGACAAGAAGTAAGTTGTCCTAATTTATAATAAAAAAATATGGAAAATATATATATGTATGTATCAGTTAAACCTTTAAGTGCTGAAATTAGCTGCCAAATACTTTGCAGGAGGTTAGGAGTGAAGTTAGGTCCTGCCCAGCAGGGAGGTAAATAGAAAAGCCCTAATGGGGCTCCTCCAGGCTCTATGTATCTGTAATTTCCGTTTCTCAGAGCATCCAGCTGACAGATCACAGTGTAATTCATGCCCTTCTCAGCAATCTCACTTGCAGAGCGTTTAGCCCTGCTCCTTGCATCATTTTCACAAATCAATATTCTGGAAGAAGAGGCTGCTGTGCAATTTCTGCCATTTGATTGCAGCCTTTTGCACTGACTGTTTGGAACACGGAGACCTGCAGGAACACAACTGCATGTTAACACAGCTCAGTGCAGAGCTCCTGACCTCCTTCGAGTCCAATCTCACTTGGTGTTTGGATGCTTTAGCATTGCTGTGCATGCAGTGTTGCCTTGTTCTGTAAAATGTGCTGTTGTACTTGCACAGCAGTTCTTTTTGCTGAAAATCTGAGCCATTTCTTGTCTGCTGAAAGCATCAAGGTCTGGTGTAATACCTCTTCATAACTAAACTGCTCCTAAATTTATGTTTTGCAGGAAGACAGGGAATTCACAAAGGCTAAGGTTAATTTCAGAAGGTTATGTTTCTTTATACAGTTAATGGAGAGCATGTGGTTTCTCAGTAGGATGATCCAGAGCAAAAACTTAACTTTACATCTCATTCCTTGAGAGAGAGAGTCTCTCCACTGACTCACATTTAATCTTCATCGCCCTGTGGCAGCTGCCCCTGGCTGCTTCCCTGCTTCCTAGAAGCTGAAACTAGCGCAATAAGCCTGCTTGGTAATCACTTATGTGATTAACTCCTCCTTTCTCTGTCCCCTTGGTGTCCCTAGTAGGACAGTAGATGGGCTTACTTGCCATGCATACTCCCAAGAACTGTTATTTTTAACCCTTTTGCTTGTTTGTTGCTAGTGCTCAGCACACTCGGTGATAGTATTTGTCAGATATGTCATGTCTTATGTTTTCTTGAGGTTGCATAACCCGTGTGGTGTCTTTCCTTGAGGGTTTATTAAAGCCCTGTTGCAGCTATGAAGGGCCAGAGCTGCTGAGGGATTTCTGGTTTGTACAGAGCCATCTATTCCCTGTCTGCTGTCCCTCTGTGCGATCTGATAGATTTTTTTGCATCTCATTTATGTATGTATATATATTTATATGACTGCCATTTGTATACTAATTCTCAAGGCTTTTGCAGCATCATAACCTGCAATTTGTATTTTTCTCAACGTTCTCAGTATACTGTTTCCTATATTTCTTTTGAAAATTTAACTGACTTATACCTCCAGTTCAGAAACTTCACATTTTAAAATGCTGTCTCCTGTAGGACTTCTGAAGCCCAACTCTGTGTACAGAGCATGGTGTGCTAATAGGACTCATTCCTTTGTGCTTGCTGCTGTGTGTGGAGATGAAGAAAGGTGAATGAGTGGCTGATGGCTGAGGCTTGGATCAGGCCCAGGGTAGGATGTCTGGAAGTTAAAAGAAAATACTGCAGGCCCTCCCTTTGATCTATGAGAACTCATTGCAAAATTTTGAGGTCTCCAGAGCACAGGATCAAATTGAGATCTCAAAATGACGGAGGCAAGGGAACAGTGCTCTCTCAGACCTCTGGCTGTTCTGTCAATGCTCATGTAAAGTAAGGTTTGGATTCCAAAGTAGAAGTAGTTTTGGAGACCCTTTTCATTTAAAGTTACTGAAGTTCACCGAGAATACTTCCTTGCACTCTTTCTCGGTGCTCTGATTACATTTCTCACTTCTATTTTGGCTGCTGCCTTTTTCCTCCCCCATTCTCGATGTCTTTTCCAACTTTAGTGCCCTACATTTTCCCAATTCTGATTCTCCAAAAGCTGGAAAGAGTCTCCTGAAATATGTTGGCATGTTTTTATTTAAGAAGTCACCTATGCTAAGGACTTTGCAAGTCAGAAATAATTTAAATCCCTTTTCGGAAAGGGAGCGGACAGAATGAAAAATGAAAAATTGAAGTAAAAAACCCCTTCATTTTATCAACTCAGCAAGGGTTAGATCTCAACTAGCCTTCAACACCTCTCACTGAGGAAGTAATAACTTTAATGATTTTAAGCCAACACTGTTGTACCCCGAAAATCTTGTAGATTGTAGAGTCATAGAATCACTGAATGTCCCGAGGTGGAAGGGACACTTGAGGTGTCCAACTACTGGCTCCATGCAAAGCTGGCCAAAATTCAACCCATATTTGATGCCAATAAGGGGAAAGAAATGCAAATATCATCCTGAACTTGCCAAGAGACTATCTTAGATTCTGAGCAAATCTGGTGCTCTCTGGGCATCAGTGGTCACTTGACGCTGCCTTGTGATGCAGAGTGCTTTTAACCATCTGACTGCAATCTCTTGCACGTACAAGGTGGAATTTTCCAGTTCCTACTAAGTTTGGCATCTTATTTGCTTTTATTTTCTCTCCATTTTTTAAACTATTTTGTTTCATAGTAGGAACTGGAAGGCAGCGGCAGCTCCCAGGAGGTTTGCGGGTATTCAAAGCACAGCAGTTTTTCTAAAATAATGATTGGTGTTGGCTAGTATGCTGTCATTATGGTTTTGTGGTGGCCAGGAGGACATACAAGGGCTTGAAAACAGGAACATAACAACATCTTGAATTATGTCTTCTCTTTTTTGAGTCATCATTGTTCAGCATACCCTGGTTTGAGCTTTGAGAATGGAGCTTCTCAACAACTGGTTCTGAATCAGTTTTCTCTTTCTCATGTAGTTTCAATAAATCACGTTAATCAAATCTTTTCCAATCTAATCAGTGGAATACATAGTTATTCCTAAATTAGCTTCAAAAAGATCTAGCGCTGTTCAGGCTGGAGGAGAGAAGGCTCCAGGGAGACCTGAGAGCGGCCTTTCTGTATCTGGAGGAGGGCTGTAAGAAAGAAGGGGACAGACTCTGTAGCAGTGTCTGTGGTGATAGGACAAGAGGAGATGGTTTCAAACTGAAAGAGGGGAGATTTAGATTGGATATGAGGAAGTTGGTTTTTACAATAAGGGTGATAGTGAGGCACTGGAATGGGTTGCTCAGAGAGGTGGTGGTTGCCCCATTCCCAGAGACACTCAAGGTCAGGCTGGATGGGGCTCTGAGCACCTGATGGAGCTGTAGGTGTCCCTGTTCAGTGCGGAGGAGCTGTGTCAGGGAGGGGGGTTAGGGAAATGTTCTGTCCCAGAGGGCGGTGGGCATAGAACAGGCTGCCCAGGGCAGTGGGCACGGCCCCGAGCTGCCGGAGCTCAGGGAGTGTTGGAACACCGCTCTCAGACATTGGGTTTGGTTTTTGGGTGGTCCTTTGCAGAGCTGGGAGTCAGACTCGATGGCGCTTGTGGGTCCCTTCCAACTAAGGATACTCTGTGATTCTGCGCCAGGCATTCAAAACACACCATGGAAATTGTTCCTCTGCGGTGCTGCAGTTGAGGGGTTTAACAATGTAAAGTGCTTTTATAATAACAGTTCTGATTTCACAGCATTTGTGTGCTTTTTTTGCTGAGCTGCTGTATGGGTGTCCTCACAAACACAACAGCAGTGTGCACCTGCACCATGCAAGCACATAACTCAGTTTTGGTGTACAAAATTCCATTAAGATTTCCAGTCCCCTAAATGCTGATTTACCCAGAAGTGGAGTGCCCACCTGTTACATTATCAGTGAACAAACTGGAACTCAATTTTTTCTGTATCTACTTGCTTGTATGAATTTTCAGTGGTTCTAAAATCAAGCTGTAAATAGCAAGAACATGGCAAAGACTCTGAAACAAACCAGAAGATAAAGGAAATGTCTAATTCCAAGTAATGATTAGTATTACATGTGGCATGCAGATCTCAGGTATCAACCCTGAGGCATAGCTAAGGTAGAATTGATTTTTACATCATTACATCAAAGTAAATGATAAAATTAATTACAGAATTTCCTTTCTTGCTTTTAATATTTGTAACTGTGACATTCAGTCTTTCATATTAGCTTACAATTTAGGAGAAGTGCTTTAAGAAACAGTTTTCTGTTGGTGAGAAGTTCATCTCCTGATGTATAGTACACCTTGCTCTACACTTGCATCCATGTATGGCTTCATTTCTTGTTGACGATATCCTTGGAGAACTTCTTTGTAAATTACACTGAAACTATGCTTCATTCATGTATAACCTGGGTTGCATTGAGTTGAATGTGCAAGTCCAGAAGACAGCAGGCATTCAAATCCCATTTTGATTGGATTTAGATGAAAATAGAGCATACACATGTATACAGTATGTAGACTAGATACATGTAGTATATATATTAAATATTTCATCAGTGTACAGACACACTGTTCTGAGCTCAGTGAAAAGTATGATGTCATTGCTGTTTTCAAGGGAAAAGTAGCTGAGCTTGTATGCAGGATTAGTTCTGGGATATCCCAACTATACCCTACTTGGACCAGAAGTTCGTTTTGGGGCCATGCTTTTGATTTGGATAGCACCTGACCAGTGGGTTGGTCTGGTTCAGCAGATTGTTAAAAGGCAGTTTTGCTTTCTGCTTCTTGCAGTGGCTCTGCTTATGAACGGTTTTGTGTGTTGCTTCCTCCACCCCAAAAGCTCCAGCCTGGCAAGGACTGTTTGTAGTGCAGCACCCTGGGGAGAAAGCAGTCATGCACAAAGGCTTGTTGTAGCTTAGGGAGTACTGATCTCCTTTGAGTGTTGTAGTCAGCAGGAAAAACAATTTTTGAGGGTGATTCATGGTGGGATTCTAGCCCAGATATTCTGAACTGGCCTTTAAAAGAGTTGATTTTTCTCTGTACGTTGTCAGTGAGCTTAGGGCCTACTTACTGTTTTAGGTTAAAGCTAGGTAGTCGCCAAACCCTTACCTGCCTCGTGACAGCTCTTGTAGGGAGAAATGGTCACTCCTGGAGATCTCCTCAAGGTGGGATTGCAGCAGAGATCTGTGAGTTCCTTGTGGTAGGAATGTCTGCACTACTACAAAATGTTCCCTTATCAGACATACGGGATGTGTGTGTATGTATTTATATATAATTATAATTAAATATATTTATTTAATTCCCATACCTTTTTCTTCATTGTATTCTTCATTTCTCTGATAAAATGCTTGTGATCAGACAGATTTCTGTGAGGTGAGAGAAAAGAAATTGCTCCTTCCTAAACATTAATCATTCATTAAATATTTCCCTGTTTGTAGTTGGAGAATGATGTCAGCTCACAGAATTGAAGTTATGTCTCTTCTCATGCTGTCGACTCATTCAGTTGTCACACCACAAGACCCACACTACAAGGATCACGTTCAAGATCCTTGGCCAAGGCTACCAATTTTTATGTGAAGAAGTTTGCTTTCAGATAGTAAGAAGAGAAACCAAAGATAAAAGCAATCTATTTTGCCTTTCCAAGCAAGTTTTGCCTGAACTTCATTGAGATTAATCTAGCTCAAGAATCTGCACATATCCTATAATTAAGTTTATATATAATTTTATTATAAGAAATTTATGTTGAGATAATTGTTTCATTATAATTATTAATTTTCATTTTTTAAGTGCTTGGGAATCTTATTGCACACTTGGTGACAATAGAATTACAAAAGTGTGTGCAAGCATCTCAGCGTCATTTATAGGTATGTGACATTTCTACTTAGGATGAGTGAAGGAAAGGTGAAATCTAATTCTGCGTTTTCCAGTACTTTATTGTGTATGTATGGAATGATGATGTTTGGATTTTACACAATTTTGTGTCACTCGTGCTCTTGGCAAACAGCTATACCAAAACAATAGCAGCAAGAAGAGAGCTCTGTTTTCCTGGACTCCTACAGAAGGCTGGATTGCTACAATTGAACCAACACGTGAATGCAAGTCTGCTATCAAAGTCTCTTTTTTATCAAAGAGGTAGATAGCAATTATATGTATTGAGGGAACAAAAATAGACCTCTTGGACACCTGCCTTTTGGATACACATTTTCTATTCAGAGAACAGAGAATCGAATGCTTCAGATGCCAAGCAGAGACTTCCATGTCTTCTCTGAATATGTTTTAAGTCCAGTTTTCCTGAACAAATATCCATAATGGTTATTGCCTATAATTATGTAGCTTCTGCAAATTGTAATTTGGTTCAAAACCCATAACTTCCAGCTGGTTTTGGATAAATGAAAGTTAAACACTTGTTGTAGATGTTATTCAAAAGATATGCAGTAATCTTCCTGTTTTAGCGTTGGGTTATTCTCTCCATTTTGCTTATGTTGTAATGCTCATGGCATGCGTCTTGTGCAAAACTATTTGGTGTAAATGTTCCTTACATGTGTGAACAATGCCTGTAGGAATGGGTTCAGTATCTGGGCATTTAGATACTTCCATGACTCAATAAATACTCTCTTTGTACTTGTTCGTTTTTAGATACTGACCGAGCTCTAGTGCTGCTGGAAGAATATTGCAAAAAACTGAGGAAGCCAGAAGAGCAACAACTGAAAAAAGCCATCAGGAAGGTGATGGGCATCTTTAAGAGCAGCTTGTTTCAGGCACTTCTAGGTAGGTACTAATTTAATGCTACACATGTGTTCTTGAAGGCCAGACCTAGGTCAGATGTAGTAACTTCCCTCTTATTGTGCACTATTTTATTTGTGTTTACAAGGCAACAGCGTGTTGAGATGATCCTTCCAAGGGCTCTGTGAGAAGATTCATTGCCCTGATATTTCAAAGGTATCACCTTACTAAATGTAAAGGGAAGTGCAACAAAAAATTGATGCAAGATAGGGCATTGAATTGTTATTCCTAAACCTTGCCACTGCCCTTTGTTTAATGGAAATTGTTGAACGGGAGTAGGATATAACTGTTCAAGCAAACTTGAATGTGAGGCTGCATCTCCACACAGGTAAACAGATACAGTTCCATAGATTTTGCTGGTGCAAAATGTCATCTCAAATCTTTGTGTCTTTTGCATTATGTTTGTATGAGAAGTGTCAGCCAGAGAAGCTCTGAAATTATTGAAGAAAATTGCTCAAGGACACAGTGAAGCTTTGGCTGAATGTTTCCATTTGTGACAGTGTTCAGAGAGACAAGTTGGTGTGTCACTCAGTTTTGTTGCATTTACTTGAGGGGCCCTCCTTCACCTTGTAAATGACAGCTTATGTTCATATGGAGCACTTGGTGTGTTGGAGCTTTATGTAAAATAACTTCCTTGAGTTATAGTATATAAAATAATGCTTTCATGGTCATGAACTTACCTGTGTGGCTGTAGCATCCCTATCGTCCCTTCTACCATGAATGCACATGCTGCCGGTCCTGGCATGTGGTGACAATAGCTGTGTCATCCTTGCTCTACCTCTCTCTTCCCTCTTACTCACATTGCATTGTCTCCTCAGTTTTTCATTCCTTCACAAAAATGTGTAATTTTTGTGCAGATTTAGTAGGAGGGAGCATTTCTTAACACAAACGACAGCTGTTGAACCACATCTTCCTTCAAGTTTTGGTTGTTTGGACCCAGAGTACCAACCGTGTGCATTGCAGAGCTACAAAGTGTAGCAGTTAGGGAAAAAATTGGTTCCATATCATAAAAGAAGAAGCACATCAATATCATGCTATGTCTGTGAAGATGAAGGAGGTCTGGGAAGAATTTCATTAATTTATTTATAGAATTTATGAGAAATGTGTTACCAGTCTCCAACATTTCTTGTCAATTGAGCTAATGTTGACACTATTTTACGTGTATTTTCCCTCATCTTCTATAAAATATTTAGCTTTATTTTATAAACACTACATAATTGTAATTATGTATTATTTTAAAAAACAAGTACATTTGTACTTGAACAGTTTATCAAATAGTGATTAATAGAACTGAACCAAAAAAGAGAACTATTTCCATGAAGATAACTATAAATACAAAAGCATGTATTGATAACAAGTCCCATAAGCATTGTTAGCTATACATCTACTTTTGCAATACTTAGAATTAATCCTTCAAAGTCTTGTAGCAACACACGTGCTTTATGTGTGGCTGCACTGCAATACTTCTGGTGTATTACGTCTGCCAGAAATGACTAGATGACTGTAGCTACATTAAGATTGCATTGAAAGACCAAAGAAATTATTTTTACTGTCGTTATAACTGATTGAGGAATACAGGGATATGGAAGTGAGACATAATTTTAATTGTAGGCCCTTGGATGTCTTTTCCTTGTCCTCAAATGCTTGTTTTTGTAAAGAGACTTGAGAATTGCAAAATGTGTCTGAAGTTTCTTGTGATTACATTTGGTTTGCTATTTGGTTGGTCTAGATTCTATAATAACGTGGAAGAGTGACCTCTCCTCAATATTTTAAGTGTGGACGATGAGTGTTATTACACAATCAGTAATGATGTTGTTACGTAATCTTTCTTTAAAAACAACCCACAACATTTCCATTAGCTTCCCGTCGTAGTTTCTTCCATTCACCTCTAACTCAGACAATACAAAGAAATACTGAAAGCAAAGCTCTTGGTCTCATTTTAATTTCTCTATGACTAAAGTACATTTGCTTTTATATTTACAGAATGTCTTGACAGCGTCCGTTTTTGAGTTTCTAATCATAATTAGATATAATTTCCGGAGTTTGATTGTTCAGCACTTTCCAAAACTTGATCTTGTCTATGTAACGGACAAATGTCTGGTTTTATTGGGAATTCAGTGACCTTTTGAAGATGTAGATTGTAATTGTTACCAAAAAAACACACGATTTTTTTGCAGAAATGTTAACCTGGATGCATAATGTCCAATCCTACCAGCCATAAAGTTAATATTATTTCAAGTTCCAAATTCAGTTCTTGTAGGTCTTGCAGCTTCAGTAGAATTTGTTTCCTTTATGAACAAATTCAGCTGTTTTAACCATCCCTGTCCTTTACACCTGTGTTCAACTCTGGTTAGCTTCCAAAATTCTTTACAAAACCATAGCATATCTTTGAGTATTTCAAGAACCAAAAAAGAGAAATAAATAGAGCTAGAGGTACTTTTCAGATCTGAGCACCTAAGCTGATGTGTTGTCTGCTTCCTTTTGTTCTGAATTTTTTGCTTGCGTGATTTGATTCTACCAACCATGTTTGAAATTGGGTTCTCACTGTGCATCTGATTTTTTTTTTCAATCTTCCACGTGCTTAAGAAATACTGATTACTGAATTTATGAGTAACATAAGTAAGGACTCGGTACTTTTTCTGAACACATTCTGTGCATGGATGAAGTGACGGCAAGGATGGAAGTAAAATATCTGTAAGTGTTTTACAAAAGGATTGTTGATGGATTGTCCTTTTCCGTTTTAATTTGGCTTCAAAGCATCTCCTTTTCCCTTTAGGCTGTTCTTGTAGCTAGACTTCTTGTTAGCATTGCTGTGTTGAGTTACAGCTGAATTAGTTGCCAGGAGGCACATTTTCAAAGCAACGTGGAGTTGCAGTCTCTGGAGCCCTGTTGTACTCAAGTGGCCCAAATGCAATTCTTTGAAAATCCAGTCAATCCAAATTGTTTTCACCAAAAAGATTGTACTAATCCTTCTACGTATGACAGGAAGAGGAGTTAAAGTTCTGTTGCTGCTCTGAGCTTATAAGGATTTTGGCTTTTTAGCTACAAAGTGTTAAATTCATGGGATCCTCTCAAATTGTAGCACGTGTTGTTGTGATGGGAACATCTATTTTTTTCAGAAGTAACCCTCTAAGGAAAAGGAAATGAAACCTGCAGAAGTCCAAATGTTTCATTTGTTAGGACCGTCTCTTAATGGGGCATCTTGAAGACCCAGAGATAAAAAAAAAAGGAAAACGAGGGAGGAGTAATAGCAAACATCTGGACATGTCAAAACTACAAAACATTTTTTTTTCCCCAAATCTGTTCTTTATGAAGAAAACATGGTTTGGTATAATGTATTTCTAAAATCCTCTGCTATATATATGCCTAGTCTTCATTTCATTAAGAAAAGTGCATCATTTGACAGCTTAGGAGACCGTTCTGTGAAATGGGAATGGATGAAAGAGGGTTATGTCAGAGTTGGGTTTTTGGGGGCTTGGTTTGTTTTGTTGTGTTTTCTTTTGCTAGATACATCTCTATAAAACATCATTTTGTTTCTAGCAGGAATTAAAGTGCCACAAATAGCTGTAATCATCTTAGGCGGCATTAGGTACAAACTAATCTCGATAGGTTTTTCTAAAATTCGGATAAACCCAATCTGCAGAGGATGACGTATTTCCTGAGGACTTTTAAACCAAATCTTATCTTTTTTTCCCGTGCTTGCATAACTTTGCCAGGATTTTAAACTGGCGAATTTTCAAATGCGATCTACATCATCTTTATTTATTTATTTATTTATTTAAATAGTATTGTACCATTTATGCAAATTAATGTTATAAAACCGCCTGTGTTAGATGTTGCTGTAGTAAACACTACTGTAAGGATTACATAATTCGCTGATCATCTGTGACACAGCCTGTGTTTAGAGGCTTAGGATATAATTTCATAGTTTCAGTAAGTGGATCTTTTTAGACTCTTTACCCCATACAGTTCACCTTTAAATAAGCCCTGTTATAACGATCTATATGGAAAGAGCCACAATGTCTTTCAAGCCAGGTTATAAAGGAAGAGAGATTATTCTTCTGTATTCGTATATTGTTTTTCCATAAAAATTTTGTACATATAGTGGCAGTATAACTTAGCAGTCATATATTGCTATCCAAACTTCCAAGAATCTGTATCTGTGATCCTCTGCATTACTAGAGAATGATACAGGACAAATGGGGTGTATAAGGAGGACATAAAATAAAGTCATTTATTACTTTAAGATGCCCTAAGCAAGTGCCAGTTTGCTTTAATTATTTTAGGATGTTTTAAACTAGTAAGATACATATCAATTAAAAATTACAATAGCCATTGACAAAGACAAACATTTAATACAGTGAGCACGAAGAAAGCAGAGCGTGGTTTCCAATGGCTTTGCCTTAGTTTGATTGACTTTGGTGTCGAAGAAGCTGTGGGCTGTGGCTGAAAGTCACTTTGAACATTTCCTGGAGCTGTCTTCTTTGTAGGTTACCCATTAAGTGCCCGCTCAAGGGAAGCATTAGGACAACCAGGGTAACTCTTTTTGTGCTTAATGTTAAAAACTTTACCAATCTTTCTCAATCTGCAAAAAGAACCATGTCTCAGCACTTACTGATGTGTCAGTGTTTTAGGGACATAAAAGGTATTACATGAACTGCTATACTGGGAGACCTTTCAATAGGGAAGAACAACTGAGTGGTATCTAGTCCTACCTGCCAGGCTTGCTCTCAGTGATGTTTTTACCCTGCTTATGTGTTCAGCATGTTTAAATACTTACACTGCTCTTGAATGTAATGTCACTGATCCCATATGTCATTGTTCTTGAGACTTAATCCCAGTGAGCTGGTTTGGGGTCATATCAAACTATTTCACCTCGTGTAATGACACTGAACTCCTGAGGGGTTAATCCAGCCCAGCCAAGCCTGCATCTGGCCCAGGGACATTAGGCAATTCTCTTTCCAAGGGCCTGAATCCAGCATTCACTAAGGCAATAGAAAAACTCCTACTGACTTTGCCTGCCTTGGATCATGCTTTGGAGCGATTCCTCCAGAGATTTATATACAGACCTTTCCTGATTGAGAAATAAAGATTCTTCTGTAGCTGTATCTAAAAATATTGAAGCTCTCTCAGACTATTACAAACATTGAGGAGCACAAAATACGTGCTCAAACCCTTCACTCTGTCACATCTGAGAAGCACTAAAATGACATCTTTGACAATGGGGAAGCCTGTTATTACTCCTCACAGAGTCCTACTTTCCCAAACTGGCATCTTTCTTTGTTGCAGCATAAATTAGAACAGAAATTTAAATTCAAGAGCAGCTTTTGTTTTGCCTGAAGACAGCTGCAGCTGCTTTTATTCTTGAAATCCAGCTCTCTTAGTAAGCAAATTTCTGCTTTCTCTCCAAAGAGCTGAAGGTAGCAGCACTAGATCTTTGGGCTGATTTGAAGTCTTGTGATCTTTTACTTATGGGCTGGGATGGGACCAACCCTTGCAGTTCTCCAGCAAAAATCTGGTAACACGTGTGAGTTATTTATTCAAAAAAGGCAGGTCTATATGTACCCAGTTTCCTATACATTGTGTCCCAATGCTATTTCTCATCCTGTAGCAGTGAAATTTCCCCTGAAGTATCTTCATTTCTCTCCTGGCTCTCCCCACCCTTGCTGAGTCTTTTGGGGAGCTGAGGCTTCACTTCCACCAAATGGCAAAGGCATTCAGAAGAGCGTTTGAAGTCAGTTGGTGAGAACTGGCAGACAGACATCACATTTCTATAGGGAAATCAGACCAAAAATATCCAGAGATCAGAGTTTTATTTGACATCTGAAATGCTGTTCATAGAATCATTAAGGTTGGAAAGAACAATAAGATCGTCTAGTCCAACCATTAACCCATGCCTGTGACAGCTCTAGGCCATGTCACTCAGTGCAGCATCTACCCTTGGCCTGAACACCTCCAGGGACGGTGACTCCACCACCTCCCTGGGCAGCCTGTGCCAATAACTCACCACTCTTTCTGAGAAGAATTTTTTCCTAATATCCAACCTGAGTCTTTACGAGTTGTGAAGAAGAAGATGCTTGAGGAGGATGCTACGTGATTTCTCCTAGGCTTCCTTTCCCGCAAAGGTTGGACCTGTTGATCTTATGAGTTCCCTTCTGATCCCTGAGCTGTTCTATGATTCTATAAATATTTATATATTTGCAGAATTTTTTTTTTCCTGTAGGACTTGCGTGCTGTTACTGATAGAGATGAGGAGCAAACAGTGCCAAGGCATGGTGCTTGCTATTCTTGCTAGCCAACACAGAGTTAGGAATAGTCCAGAGAGAATCTTCCCCAGCAAGTCCTTAATATTGAAGTAATCTTGTTATTCTCTGCCTTCGTGTGAATATGCATTTGGGAAGATGTGGGAATCCTGTGTGGATACCTCAAATCAATTTTTGCTTGAAAGACGTTAAGTATTAAAAGAATGTGAATTACTAGACAAGACCTGAACCCAGAAGTGAAGCACTGATGCCTCTTGTGGGAATCTTGATTGAAATCTCATCCTTGCTGCTGATTTTTTCTTGGAAGAATTGAACGAAAACTTTGGATTTAAATGCTGATGTACACCAAAAAATTCAGCATCCCAGCCCAGGTCTGTATTTTGACTCAGCCTATCTGTGTACAGGAAGAAACTGATTACAGCACTGATACAACCTAGGTAATACATAATCACTTGTAATCCTAACACAACCCTCTGCTCATGTTTTGCTGCCTTTTAACTGAAGAGTGATAGTATTTACAGCTCAGCCAAGGAATTCAGGAGCTTTGTGGACTTTTCTCATTTGAAATGCAAAGCCATTCATAAGATGAGTCTTTAATATGAGCAATGTGGTAATTATTGAGCTTGTTAGTTTTCAATATCCAGCAAGGAATAAAAGCTGTTTTTGTTCATGTAGTGCTTTTTTTTTCTTTTTTCTTTCTTCTTTTCCTTTTTTTTCCCCATTTTTAAACGTGTCTTGGCTATATGGATTGCATGTGTACTTAGAATTAATAAAATGCAGCTGCAGCAGCTGTTGCTGCATGGCCGCTGTCCCAGTGTGGAGCTCGTCTTTTTCTTTGCATTAAGTAGGAATCGCCCTTTACTCTTGGTTTGTGACGTGAACAAGAGACAAATTATTAAGAGATGCATTTAGATAACCTGGTTTTATTTTGAATAATTCATTCTTTCTTTCAAGCTGTAGGAATACGAAGGGATAATGAGATAGGTGATTTTTTTTCTTGCATTAAATAAATACTGGATTTTTATCTTACTAATGTAGTTCGTTCATCTACTAATAAAATGGACGGAAATAATCTGGAGCAGGCTGTTCTATCAGTAATCCTAATGTTTACTTTTGTCAGTAGAGCTGTTCCCCCCCTCTAATGTACCCCCCTCTAATCTCTAGTCTCTGGAGTAATTTTAGGCTAGATTGTGGTGTCATTTTCATTAATTTTTATCTAGATACAACTTTTTAAGAAGCTGCAAGGTAATTTTAGAATCATAGAGACGTTTTAGTCTTGGAGAGTGGTACACCTCATAGCTGCTCAAGCTGTCTTAAGTGAGCCAAGTTTGTTGCTTGGTGCCACTGCTGTGACTAATGGAGTTCCAAGACTCTGGTTTTCTTAACCTTGTCTGTGAGACGCTTGCAGTGTCATGGAAGTCAATGAAAAGCTCTGATTTAAGTGAATTAAGATATTTAAGTGCAGTTGAAATGGGGCATTGAATAGTAAGATGCATTAAACTAGTTAATCCTATACAGGCATATATTCTTAAATATACATATATAAAGGTACGTGTAAGACATATATATATATATATACACATACCACACACATATATAGTAACTGATACCTGTGGATATCATATTTCTCTGAAACTTTTACTGTAGTTTGCTCAGATATGATTCCGTACTTTGGGGATTTGGGGAATATTAAAATATATTTTGACAAGAAATACTGCAATATATGTTCTTCATTCCCATCATGAGTTTATTCTGCCATGGAGTGGTCCATTTTCTGCAACTGCATTTTGGCTCTGTCAGCCTGACCTACCACCAAGATGACTCAGATCTTGTCAAATAAGTCCAAATGACATTCTTTAATCTAAATCTGTTCTTTACTATCTCCATTTTGTCATCATT
The DNA here is from genome assembly GCA_024606505.1 of Aquila spilogaster. NCBI lineage: Eukaryota > Metazoa > Chordata > Aves > Accipitriformes > Accipitridae > Aquila > Aquila spilogaster. The sequence continues at coordinate 18,905 of JANHGO010005799.1, forward strand.
GGTGAGTGGTTTTGAATTTCTGCTGATGTAGTTTATTAAGGCAATATTATATAAAATCTCAGGCTGCCCAGGGAGGGTGGTGGAGTCACCATCCCTGGGGGTGTTCAAGAACCGTGGAGATGTGGCGCATAGGGACAGGGTTTCATGGGCAATATTGGTGGTAGGTGGATGGTTGGACTAGATGATCTTAGAGGTCTTTTCCAACCTCAATGATTCAATGAAAGGTAGCATCTGTTATCCTGGTTCAATCCCTCTATATACAGTGTGATACTTCTTATTTTTTTCCACTTGTATTGTTTTCCTTCAAAAATCCAGCTTTGTTTAGCATGTAGACAAAGTAGTGTTCAGCTTTTGAGCCAGCATTTAATCCATTACTTTCTCATCATTGTTTACTGTGCTATAAAGATGGTACTGAAGCCTTGAGAAATAGAAGGAAAAACATCTACTTATTTTAGAAACCTGATTGGAGATGTTCTGCATGTTTATACAGTACTTAGTATGCCTGACCGCAGCTCCACCTGCAGCAAGGAGTATCATTATTCCAGCAGTACTGTTCCAATGTTTCAGTTTGGGCACTTTAAACATGAGGATCATTTGGTGGGTGATTTTTATGGAAAAAAAATAGTGTGTGATTTCCTCATCATTACTGAGACTCCGCAGCAGTCAGAGGTAGGATCTAATTATCCGGGGTGGCATTTAATGCTCTTAAGCAAAAGAACCTTTGAGAAATCTTCTTATCCTTCTCAGCCTTTCAGCCCCTGTGACAAATGGTGCTAAGGTTGATCAGACAGAATCCCCAAGGCGGTCCTATTCGGTATATTGAATGGGTATATTGAATTTATATTGTGTTTTGAGAACAAAGAGAAAAACATGTGTTCATGTATTTGAATTTTATTTGTGATGCTTTCTTACTTTGGAGAATTACCTTCACAACCGTATCAGTGTTTTGAAGCTAACTTTACTTTCTGATTTCCTGGACTTTAAGATTGTAAACACTTCACAGATTCCGTCATGAGTTTATCAATAACGCAGAACTGCTTTATGGAGTTATTTTTACTCTCTAGTGTTGACCTGATAAAACTGCAGCTTCATACTTACTCTTCTTTAACCTCTATCGAAAACACAATACTGTTCTGTTTTTATTCTCGTCATTGATTCATACCCAACCTGCTTCAGAGGATTTATTTTCTAATGAGTTTTGGTATGGTAGACTGTTTTTCACGTCTGCTTAGGCTTTTTTTTTTCCTTGTAAGCTATTTGTGTTTTAAATTCTGTATACACAATGTTGAAAGAAATGAATGTACTTGGAAAAAAGCAAATTTTCTCCTTAGAAAGTAGTCAAAACCTTTCTCTAAAGTTTAGAGTGACATCTTGTGGTAACACTGATTTCAAATGTACTTATCTATTAGCATTATTTTGTCCACAGAAAGTGTTGTTTTTCCTTTCAAAATGTTACAGATTACTCAACAGAAAGGTATAATGGCTTTCAAGTATCACCAGGACTCTTGTGAGATCAGAGAACACATTGTTGAAAGGTGTGAGGGGCCTTACAGATATGCTTTTCAATAAAGTTTATTCCATGAATACTCATGAGTTCCCAGCGACCTGAACTACAATTGAAGATGTTTTGTAATGCTCTTCCTACTGCTGGGCACTATCTTTTGGAGCTGCTCAAAAAAAGTTTCAACTAAAACACACAGAGGAGTGCAACATCTTTTAGCAACATCTCCTCGTGTTAGTTCAGTAGCTATCCAAGTAGCAACAGCCTCATAATACTGATGTCTCTAATTTCAAGACAGTGGAAAATGCATAGATGAGCAAATACTGATAAAGACAAGCAGGCCTTTACTGCTGAGTTAGCAAATTTGTTTAGTTTTAGGTAAACATAAACATTTCAGGAAATTAGTATGGAGGATTTGCTAAAGGAGAAATGAGTAAGTCCATTTAAGTCCATACTGCAGACTCTGATGGACCAGGTGCTGTAAATCAGAGAATTACAGAACTGTAGGGATTGGAAGGGACCTCTGGGGATCACTGAGTCCAACCTCCTGCTAAAGCAGGTTTCCTACGATAGATTACACAGGAAAATGTCCAGGAGGGTTTTGAATATCTCCAGAGAAGGAGACTTCACAGCCTCTCTGGGCGCTCACCCTCATAGAAAAGAAGCTTTTCCTCATGTTCGTATGGAACTTCCTGTGTTCCAGTTCATGCCATTGCTGCTTGTTCCGTCTCTGGGCACCACCAAAAGGGCCTGGCCCCATCCTCTTGCCACCCAACCTTTAGATATTTGTAAGTGTTGATAAGATCCCCTCTCAGTCTTCTCTTCCCCAGGCTGAACGGTCCCCAGCCTCTCAGCCTTTTCTCATAAGGGAGATGCTCCAGGCCCCTCATCATCTTTGTGGTCCTCCGCTGGACTCTTTCCAGCAGTTCCCTGTCTTTCTTGACCTGAGGAGCCCAGAAGTGGACACAATGGCCTCACAAGGGCAGAGTAGAGGGGGAGGATGACCTCCCTTGACCTGCTGGCCATGCTCCTTTTAATGCACTGCAGGATCCCACTGGCCTTCTTGGCCACCAGGGAACACTGCTGGCTCGTGGTCACCCTGTTGTCCACCAGGACACCCTGTTCCTTCTCTGCAGAGCTCCTCTCCAGCAGGTCAGCCCCTAACCTTACTGATGCATGTGGTTATTACTCCCCAGGTTTAGGATTCTGCATTTGCTCTTGTTGAAACTCATCATGTTCCTCCCACCCCAACTCTCCAGTATGTCCGGGTCTTGTTGGATGGCAGCACAGCCTTCTGGTGTGTCAGCTACTCCTCCCAGCTTTGTATCATCAGCAAACTTACTGTGGGTGAACTCTACCCCTTCATCCAGGTAATTGATGAAGATGTTGAACAAGACTGGACATAGTACTGACTCCTGGGGAACTCCACTAGTTACAGGCCTCCAGCTAGGCCCTGTGCTGCTGATCACAACCCTCTGAGCTCCGCCAGTCAGACAGTTCTCAATACACCTCACTATTGACTCATCCATCCCATACTTCCTAAGCTTCTTTTTGGGCCACGGGTTCATTAATATAAAGTGGAAAACCCCTTTACTCCGTTGCACGTATCTAATAATGTGGTCCCAGTTCTGCCATCAAAGGTTGTGAATATGGGAGACTTGCTTCAGAAAAGGCTTCTGTGTGTAATTTAGGTTTTTTGGAGTCATTTTGATCACAGGAAACTGCCAGTGCTGGGCAAAGGATTCATATGATGTGCTGGCTATGTTAAAGGTTTTTAACTTTATGGTAAAGCATGCAAGGAACATTAGGTCTAGGAAGTCCAAACCAATGACCATCTGGTGACCTCATTTATTAATTTGATGGAAAAATAAAGACATGATGCTTTCAATTAAGATGAACATTTGGTTTGCCAGCCAGAATTGTTTCTGGTTAATAACTACGCACAAGTTAAGCTGTTAATATAATCCTGATACTGAAATTGGAAGCACTGATGTAGATTTGGTGTAAAACTAAGCAA
>JANHGO010005800.1:0-22420 GCA_024606505.1 Aquila spilogaster
TATATGTTTGGGGATGTATGGTTAGCACATGTTACACAGTTTACTGACATAGTTTCATGCCGATTCTTGTTGTGAGCGAATAAAAGTTGAGTTTTGTCTGTTAAAGGATCCCTGGTGTCGTTTCACCTTAATCCTGATCTGGGAGTCGGGTGAACCTGAGTCATTGTCCTGAGAAATTAGGACGTGACAGCGCCTACACTCAGTATGCCTTTATAGGAATAAAACCAGATTTTGTGCACTTAATAGTATCAGAAGACTGAAAAATTTGAGCAAGATTTCAGAAGTTTCCATATATAGTAATGATATTAAAAAGGATGTGATGACCAGTCACGTCAACCATAGATAGCCCAAGCAGGACTCACACTTAAATATTCCTCTTTGGCATAATATCAGTTAAATGCTAGGAGGCAGTTTATAAGGACAGTGCAGTGGAGTCCTGGAATAGACTGATTTTTTGTTGCTGTTTAAGAGCAGCATAGTTAAACACCTGGTACTGCTGGTCGGAAGATAGATTGTCCAGATTCAAATTGGCTGGTGCAGTTATTTAAAATCCCTGCAGCACCACAAATATCTGCTTTTAAGCTGTTTTATGGCTTTTAATGCTTCACAGGCACAATACACATTCAGATGCACTGCTAGACATAGTGTGCTGTTGACAAATCTTTGCCAGGCAAAGGCCACCCATCCGCATTAAGCATAGAAATAGTTACTAATTTATCTATTTCAGTAAGCATTAATTTCATATTTAATTTTTTTCTATACTTTTGAGTGGGAAGTTCTGCTCCTCCAGATCTTGTTTTAGGCTACTGATTTGATGTGCCAATATAAACATTAATGTGAGTTGTCAGAGGGAGGATGTCAAATCATCTCACACCTTGGTTATTATGCTCTGGTGCCATGAACACAATCTTTACACTGCATTTTCATTGTTGTTTGTACCCAGTGGATTTCTCTGTTAGCTGTTACTCAGTAGCTGTGCTCTTGAATCATGGTGGTTTATGTGAGATGATTTGAGCATTTCAAAAAAAGAAGTGGAAGCATTAGCACAATGTTGGGAGGCTTTTTGACAGGCACCTGTATTGTTTTGCCAGGAAACAATAAAATCTTCCCAGTTATTTAGCATAGCTATCAATGGTTTAACAGGTGTGTGCTTTTCACATTTTCTGAATAACCAAAATTAGTTTATTACCTTTGCTACATACTGTTCTTTATACCACAAAACTGATCTGTATTGACTTGTAATTTAGGAAAAGAAAATTCATTCCTTGTCAAGCATCTCAGATACATGCTTTGTAATATGTAATATGAAAAGGTATCTCTTTTTAACATGTTTGAAAAATAGAAATCTTACATTACAGTATTATTACATTAAATGGTTGCTGTTGTGTGGGAAAGCAATGTTGGCCAATACCTAGTGGGATTCGATATTTTCAAACATGTCTTATGCCATCATAGCCGTACAGGGTGAACTTGGCCGTATCTTTTAATTCTTCTGTGTCCTCAACTTGTCTATTTGTAAAGCGTTGCTTTTTGTAAGGCTTGATAACTCTGGAAACAATCCCCAGGTAAATTCCGAGTGCTTCTAAGGGTACACTGGGAAGTCCATTGGCATAAATATTTCTCAGGAGTCATATTTGCTAATAATTTCTTCCACATCTAATATCCTATTGAGGATACAATGATTGCTGGTTAATGCACATTTTCTGCAGTGATTGCTGGTTATGTATATTTTCAGTCACACTTGTATCTTTTCTGAGCAGCAAAAGTGATGGCTAAAGTCAGCCTGTGAATAATATCTCTTAGTCCCAATTTGAGCAGGGGGTAGTAATTTATAGGAGAGGTGTGAGATCAATTCAGGAAATACAAAGCAAGTAATTACTATACACCATCAAGACACTGGAAAAAGGCTGTAGATACGGCTGTCAGGTTGCAGAAGAAAGGAAAATGAGGATAAGGTGGTCTATCCCAGTTCAGAAATAAACACAGTACTGGGGACCAATACTTGTTTAATGTCTTTGTTAATGGCCTAGATGAATGGAAGGGTTGCCCTCTCAGCAAGTTTGTGGACAACTGCAAGTTAGAGGGAATGGTCAATACGTGGAGGCTGGAGAAATGGGCCGCCAGGAACCTCATGAACATCCTGCAGCTGGGTAGGAATAATCCCGCACACCACATCAGGCTGGGAACCAGCTCTGTGAGGAAGGGCCTGGGGTCCTAGCGGGCAGCAAGGTGAGCCTGAGCCAGCAGTGAGCCCTGGCAGCAGAAACAGCCAACAGCATTGGGGGCTGCATCAGCAAGTGCAGCCAGCAGGTGCAGAGGATGATCCGTCCCCTCTGCTCAGCACTCTGCTCAGGACTAACACCCTATTATGATTCTCATCACGATTTCTCAGTAATCTATAGCGCTCAGGGTTTGCAGTACAAACAAAAAAGTCACTTTCTTTAGTAGACTTTTCTCCATTTATTTAAATGTTAAAATTTTGCTTTCTTCATAAATCCTTGTCCAGAATTCTGATACCTTAGTTGAGTTTTGAGTTCGGTTTTTTTGCCCCTGCACCATTGCAAAAACTATCTTGTCTGTCTATGTTTAGTTCTGAATTGGGTTATCCCACCTTATATTCAATCTCCTCTCCTCTGCAGTCTGACAGCTTGTGTCAGGAGCTCTTTTTTTCAGCGTTTTGACTATTTGTAGTAATTACTTGCTTTGTGTTTCCTGAATTTACCTCATACCACCTCTCCTATAAAACACCCCCACCTGCTCAGATTGGAAGTGATCTCTCATGAACCAACAAGTTTGGGCTCTGTCTGGCTGTAGCTCAAGCAACAGGTTCAGGGTCTGATATGTAAATATATAGATGAACTTCCCTAGCCTATACTCATTGAAAAAGTAACAGGTGTTACTGCTGGTTAAAATGAAAACAAAAAGCTAGGAATTCAGATGAGGTTTAAACATCCTCAACTCCCTTTCAGTTATTAACAATGTCTGAGAAGACTTAGGTGCAGCTCTCTTCCACTGCAGTTCACTCCTTTAAAGCACAAAGCAAATAATGCCCCATGCCTGGTGGGAAAAGAGAAGAAGCAGCTGGCAACAGTCCAGGAGTTTCCAGCCATTGGTGACTTTTTCGAAATCTAGCTGTTCCAACAGTAGTTCATTTTAATGTCATTCAGGTTAGGTTTCCATAGTTTTGACTAGAAATTACTCCCATCAAAAATTCTCAGGGTTAAAGGATGCAATATAAATATACTGGTATCTAGCTGTATAGCACTGCTACACCTAAAGGCACAACCTAGTCCTAAATACTTTTGTAAGATTTGATTGTTTTCTTGCTCTGAAAGACATGTGCACTGTAGAAATTAAATGTAACAGCATAGTGGAACAAGTCATTGTACAGCAATAGCTACTACAATTATGGGAACTTTTTTTTTTTTTTTTAAATCTTTTGAGATTTCCATCTTCCAGGATACACAACACTTTTCTTCAGAAAGTCACCCAGAGTCATAAGGTTTCTCATGTTCAAATCTTGCTTGGTACTGGCGCTCTAGTTCAGTGGAAGCTGCACTTTCAGCTCCATTTTTGTGGTTTATCTTACAGGGCAGTGAGTTGCTCTGCTGTAGCTGATCATGTGGAAAGCTTACTAGCTAAAGCCTCGTTTTTAATAATTGATATGCATTTCAAAAGTACTAGAGATAGTTTTCAAATACAGGAATCAATTATGTACTTGGAACACAGTAATATTCATTGTACCTTTGAAAGGCTGCCTCAAGACAGAGCATTTTGGTACACCAGGCTGTTTCTGGGCAGTCCCAAGATAGGAGATGGGTGAATTCTCCAAAGTGGATGAATGAGAAGAACATGGATACTGATAGTATAGATGCAAAAAATTTGAATAAACCCTGACAAAAGTCCAGCACTGGAAGATGCTACTTACCACACACTGGCTCAAAACATGCCTTCATACTAAGCTATAGAGATGACAAGCACTATTACTTGTGAGGTTATTTTCCTGATATTACTCAGCTGTTAATCAACTTTAGAAGTTTGAAAGAAATCTTGAAAGAAACAGCTGCAGTTACTCTGGTGATAGGTGGAGCACTTCAGAGACTGCAGGGCCAGGAGGTACTGCTAAGATCAACTAGGCTGAGCCCTGAGGCTCTCAGCACATGGCAGGTACCAGCCCATGAGGTAGCCCAGACCTCAGTGCACCTGCAAGGCAGCCCAAAAAACAATAAAAACAATAGACTTCACCTGGTTCATCAACAACAAGAGCGTTGGGTTTGGGGCTAGATAAGGCCCTGCTACTGAGTTTAATTTGAGGTTATTTTCCTGGAGTAGGAAAGCAAATTAATTTCCTGATCTGGAAACTATATTAGAAATGTATCTTCAAGCTATAAGCTATGTAGAGAAACACTCCAAAACTAAACTTAGAACAAACACATGTTATTTTGAATACCAAAGGCTACTGCAAAAAGCCAGTCTTCAAAAGACAATGAGTGCTGTGAATGCAAGCTTAACACAGCTTGCAGTACCTGAGACAGACTGGGTGCAGCAAAGACTTTGAAGGTGATAAGAGGTGCCAGTGGTAATATAAGTTTTTGGCAGGCCTGACAAGTGTGTGCATTAAGGACAGATTTTGAGGAGTTCATAGAGAAAGCTAAGAAGACAACAGTTAGGCTTTTCCCTCTACACAGAAGTGTGTGACTAACAGCTATCTTATGCAACAGAGCGAAATATAATGTAATTATAATAGCTCCATTTTTCTTCCATGCTCAGTATTGTGAGCAGTGTGGAAAAAATGGTAGTGAACACTAGTATTGCTTTTGCATATTGCAAAAAAGAAATGCACAGAATATTATGTTACCATAAAAACCGTGTTTAAAATTTCAGATCTTAAAGATAACGCTTAAGGCAATTGTAGAGCTATTGCTTTTCAAAAGATGCCTGATTTAAATAGAGGTTTTACAATTTTAGGTGTAACCAGAGTCCATTCTACAAAGCTCAGACTAGACTCCTATACGGGTATGGTTAAGCTGTAATGGCCAGATATTTTGTGTTTAATTTCTATTAGCACAATTCAAAGCTTCTTTCATTTATAACATTAAGAAGTGTTAATGAACAGAACAATCACAGCTAAGCTCACATTATGCAACAATTTAATTTCAATGGCAGAGTCAAGCAATCTCTTCTTGAGACAAAGGAATCAACAAGTGATCAGAGGAACATATATCCCCTTATGATCCTTCTAAATCACTGTGTTCTGCAAAGTCCATGCTTTCAAAGATCATAAAGGTTCTAAAAATGAGAAAAACAGGAAAATGGGGGGGGGGGGGGGAGGGGTATGAATCCCTGTGGATCTTAACTGTTTTTTGGTATTGCAACATCTTCTGGAGGAATGACTATGTTTACACAGACTGCATTTTATCTGCAGAACCTTACATGTTGAAGAATTCTAAGTGCATCAAGAGTTAAATGTGCTGTACAAGTGTATAGATGTCAATAATATCCCAAAACTGGGATTAAATTACTAAGAACACTGGTACTCAAATTGCCATTTCTGCTCTAGACACTATATGAACTCCAATGACCAATATTGCCATTGGCTACCAGTATCTGTTCTTAGACTGTTTCCTGCTTCTGTTCCATGAGACCTTATTTCCATTTGTCTTCTACGTACATCTTTCTACTCACCTCCCTGTCATACATATTAAAGTAACATGAAGGGAAAGAGAAAATTACAGAAGCAGCAGGAACAATTTCAGGAATGCAGATAAAGGTGGACTATGTTCAATAAAGCATGACAGAGGGTTTCTGAGTGTGAACAGTTAGGTTTTCCCATTTGCAAGTATTAAATAATCACATTGTTATAACAGAAGTGTCAGAAGGAGAAAGGAAGGAGGCAGAGCTGTGCTGGAAAGCTGCAGAAGTTGGGGTGTACTGAGCACAATTAAGAGCAATAGGACAGAGGCAATAGAGAGAAGTAAAAGATGGGGGCTTTGGCACATATTGGCCTTCCTTTTTGAAGTGTCTGTGGTCAGCAGTGTCTGGAGCGTGCAGTGAGAGGGACTGGTGAAGCCGTAGCAGAAACATAAAACAGTCCTCAGCCAGGCTGACGCCAAGTCTGCTCAGCACTCTCTGCGGACCTGATCGTCCAGCCAAGAGAGTGAGGTTTATAAGGGAATGGATTATGGTTTTACACCTCGTGGAAAAGGACAGCACATCATATTTCACACACCGCCTGCTGTGTCATCTAGCTGGAAAACGACAGCTGCTTACACTGTAAAATGCCCATTTGAAAGGAGACCAGACTGGTATCAATCACAATAGGCAATATTTCCTTCATTCTTCAAGTAGACAATGTACATACAAACACTATAGAGACAGTTGAAATCTAACTGAAGGCTTATCCAATTTAGTTTCATATGCTGCCCCTGCAGTCCTTCCAAAGCTACAAATCTCTCTACAGGATAAAAGACCAGTTGAATGTTACTTTGTTTTTCTGCGAGATGGAGTTTGCTGTCCTATTTTTCACACAAATACAAAGCAACAGCTAGTTTGTCTTTGCCCTGTACTTCATTTTTGTACAGTTACTTGACAGCTATGTATGAAGATGCATGCATAATCTCTTATCTCATCTACAACATCCCAGTCATCTAGAAAACTGAAAAGCTAGACTTAAAAATAAATAGTACTTTTCATTTGGGGGTAGCATAAGGCATTTAAATGACAGTGTACCACTGAACCAAATTCCTGAGGTATGCCAATTTCTTCTGCAGTTCTAATGTTTGTTTATATTCACTTAAATGCCTTAGCAAAAAAGAGCTATGTTTATATTTTTTTTTCTTAACAATAAACTTAATATATAAAAAGTCAGCAGTTAAAAGGTCTTAGAATATAAAAGGTCATATATGTCCAAATTTCACCTGTTTTGGGGAATACAACTGAGATCATTTTGATCTGAAGATACGAAACAATAAATGTGCAAGACTGCTTTCAAAATCTCTAATCAGAACATTGTCTGTCTTTTGTCTTCAAAACAATCAATTAACCACCAGACTTCACTATGAATAATTGATACATATTAAACATGGTGGTCAGAATACAGATCAGAATCTTTTAGCAAAACTTATTTGTAGCGTTGCATTGAAAGTAGACTCTTTCTTGTGATAAAGCATTTCAGTCAATATCTGAATATACAATAAGCATAGAAGTCTTGAGTACTGATGATCAGAGTACTGATTAAATTTTTTTTGCAAGGTTTATTTCCTACTGAGACAATGTTACCTTAATATGTCACAAGTCCTTGCTGGAAACTTTATAGACTTTGATAATTTTATTGGAAATATCTTTTAGGCAAGTACGCCTAGCTATTTAGATGCTTCTATGGCCACATCACAGCTGATCATCTCATCATGGTTATATGTCTCTCTTCACCACATTCCTTTGAGATAGAAAAACCACATTCCCTTTTACCAATAAAGCCGAGTACTTTAAAGAAACAAAGGGCCAAATCCAAAGAATGACTTTCAATGACTAAAGTAGAACTTAAAAATAGTATAGGAATCCATGTCTAAAATTGTGCTTCAGAATAACTTATGAGCTGCTTAACTTAGAACATAAGTTTTTTATATCAAAGTGAATGAAATTCTCAAGTGTTCATAGTTGTATACATGCCCAGACCAAGTCTGGCTTAAGAAATCAGTCTCATTAGATTCTGTAAGCTTAACGGCACTGCACCCAAATTTCCAAATTCATCTGGCACACTCACAGAATCACCACTCTTTCCTCCCAGTACAATTAGTCTTGCTCTCTGCACAGCATAATGGTACACCTTTGGCAAGAGAGGGGTGACGTGCCCAGCCAGGGAGTGACTGCCTCTTGTACCTGTGGGGCATTTGCTGAAGAAGGAGAAGGTGGGATCTGACTAAAGCAGGACAAGCCAAGGACCTGTGCTTCCCCTTCCCTCCAGCTAATTACACACGCTAATCTGAAAATGGAGCACCTCTCATTAGTTCTTTCAAATAACTGTTGCTGATATTTATAGGTTTGACTGGCTTAGGGATTCTAGAGCTCAAATTCCTGTGAGTTTTATGCAGAGAACACTTCAGTGCTTGACTGAGCTCCAGAATTGGGTTACAGCTTAGGTACACCACTGATGAGCATTTCCTAGGGCTAGCTACAGTAACGTCAGTGTGATCAAGAAAGGGACTTGGACATGGTCTCCCATATTACCAACAAGTGATCTCACAGCTGGGTATATTTGAACAAGGGTGAAGCTTTTCTGGTTCAAATACCAGTGCAGTACTTCTACAAAAACAAATCATTTCCCAGAACTTAACTAGAAGTGGAAAAAATGAGTGCAAACCAGTGGGCTTCCAAACAGAATATTTCAAACCACAGCAGTGGTATGGCATCTTCTTTCTCTCCTTTGTCTCAGAGAAATGAGATCATATAGCCATATGGTTATAGCCATACAGACAAGTTGGGGTGAGTTTCGTATTTATCTTCTGCATGGACTTATGGCCATATCATTTAAAGGGCTATCAATTAGCATTGACTTTAAATTTGGATAAGTAGGCTACATACTACATTGTGATACATATATTGCAGCCAGTATATACTGGACAGTCCTGCTGAAGCTAATGCTGAAGCTCCACATCCATCTCACTGATGACAAAAATTGCAATGCGTCATTTTTTTTTATCCCTGTAGCTGATGTAACCTTTAGTTCTGCATATTTAACTTAACCATTTAACATAACAGAGTAGTTTTAAACCCAGCTGGCAGGGACAGACTCACTTCGTAAGAGTAGCACAACCTCATGAGTTACAGATCCTGTCTCTCAGGTTGAGAACCAGCTGGTTCACTGACAAGACCCCATCATTAAATTGCAACTGCAATGGGTCAGGTTAAACAAACAAGCAAACAAAGAGCAAAACCAAGCAAACCCCCATTTTGTACCAGAATTTATTGTGCTAATAGGTCATTGAAGCCCACACTGAACATTTAATTATTTAGATACAAAATAAGTAGCTTAAGCTGTGTCAATTAACACGAAATGCCATGGATTGTCTTGATTTTGCAATGTGGAAAAAAAAATTTCTGTAGAATTTCACTTCTCTCATTCTTCTCAGCATTGCTCAGTGAACATACTGTCTTGCACAAAATTACCTTAAAGGTGACCTTACAAGAACATTAAATCAAAAGCTAAAATCCACCTGACATAATTTGGAAGATTTATTTGAAGACAAAGAATAGCGTTCTCTTGTTTCTCTCCAAAACAAGGTAGAAGCTGACCTTGACAATTACAGCCTACAGAAAACACTTCTGAAATTGAAAGCAGCTGGAAGCAATGCGGTACAAAGATATGAAATGTAGAAAGCCATGCCTTTCTCCACATATAGTGTTATTTGCATCATACCTTTATTCAGTTTCTTCAAACCACTCACGACCTGCAATACAGCAAGTGGATAGAACCACTGACACCCTGTCTCTTCACCTCGTAGCAATGCCTGTGAAAAAAAATCCAGTCTAAGAAGAAAAGGGAATAGAAAGGGGTTGCAGAGGCAGGTTTGCGAAGTCCTTTCAGCTGAAAACTGTACAGTTATAGCTGATTAATTAACCTTTTTAAAAGGGATTTGGGGAATTAAAGGCCTTCATAAAAGATGAGAGGAAGTATTCTATTCCATTTCTGTATTTCAGTTTTTTTAATTGCTCTGTCCTTTTAATTTGACAGACATTTGTACTTTTAAAGGCAGCAACGAGTTTTAAAATTTATATCTCTACCCAAATGTATGCAAAGCAATGATTGTGTTCATGTTCATCTGTGGTTGTGAGGTGAAAAGTGATGATATTTGTACTGCAAGACGCATGAGCTTTCTGAGAAATGCACTACTGACTCACTAATTCTCCCTGCATTACCATAGGAAATTACTGGAATAAAGATTTCCTGGAGGTTATGATTCAAAAAGAATTCAGCCAGATTTTCTCAGGTAGAGAATGACTTAACAGACTTTTCAGAGGATTTGTTTTATTATTTTTTTTCCTGCTTTTACCTGCTGATGATAGATAATCCTTGGAGTGTAGTGGGTGGGTGGGTGGAACAGAATATGCATTCAAAGACACACAACAGAAGTGGTCCTGTCACATCAGCCTCATTATCGTCTTTACCTCTGAAGCGTTTGATATCTGATTTATGTTCTAGGTGCAGCATCTCAGTGCTAAATTAAATGGGGTTTTCGTAAACATCGTAACAGAATCAACATCTGTATCAATTCTCATAGACATAGCGATCATCTCATAAGCAACTGCCAACAGTTTTGTGTTAGCTGGGAGCCTGTCACGGTCTTGTGTTCAAATGAAAGCAATTAGCTGTTTGTATGCATTCAGTTTGCAAGCTGTCATATAATGATACATAATGTTGACGTTAATGAAACCTGCCTTCTAAAAACAATTTTGATGGCAGACCCTCAGCTGTCATCCCACCCTTTCCATCAAGCTTATGCAGTTTGTGTCATGCCATGAACATGATGACCTCAGGTATTGTGAAGTTAACTGAATTATGCAAAAAACCTTAGAAAAAACCTCAAGCAGAGATGTACCAGCCTTAGGTTGTACTTCCATATTCCTTAATCAGGTGAGATTCTCATGAACTCAGCTGCAGGGCTCAGACACTGAATCAGGTCTTAATACTGCTTTTGCTGTATTAGCAACCATATGAAATACCTGAATCTCCATCCAATTCTTTCTGTTTCATTGAATTCTATCACTTTAATAATAAAACTGGAGGTAGATATTTCTTAATGTGTGTTTTACAGTATTACTTTTGTGGTCCATTAAGTCCATAGCTGAAAGGAATAAGAAGGAGTGTAAACATACTCATCCATTTTAGTAACAAAACTACAGTTCAGAGTGTCTTCCCTGAGTGGCTGCTTAAGCTTGTGGATGCTTCATCTTTTACTGATGTCCCACAGTTTTTTCACTCTGAGCTGCTAGTGGGCAGCTAGTGGTTAGCTTAAAAGTCCAAAAAGCTTATTGCATATGCTACCTCAAACTTCAGCAACTTCATGTTTTTGATGCAAAAAGAAAAAAAAAAAAAAAAAACCAACAAACCCCAAACCTCAAAATTTTTAGAAGTAACATTAATTCTTACATTAGCATTTACGGTAGGGGAACAGAAGGAAACTTCTTTTTCCCTGTAACATTCTGATTTGTAATGGTACAAAGCAAAATGTTAAAAGAAGTGGCAGATAATCATTATACTCCAGGGGAAAGTCTGGGGAATAGAAAGGGCTGGTTTACTAAAAAATAGTTCTGCCTAGCAGACTAAGACTGTGACTGAGGATGAGAGGAGGGAAGACAAGGCATGAGAACTGTAGCTTCACAAAGATAATGTGTTTCTTTAGGTCAAAGCAAATGCAAAAACTCTACATATACAGCAGGAGAGGAAGGCAGGCAAACAACACAAACTATCATTCAGGCTGCCATTTGAATGAAAAAGGTTTAGTCTTAAAAATCAGTAGCTGGAAACTGGTGTAATAAAATCAGAAATTCCTGTATGAGAAAAGTTTACATAGGCATATGAGTGAACAAAGAAGGAAGAACAGTCGGTGGCAATAAAGGGAGGGTGAAGAAAGTGGCTAAGATGCTAGCCTCATTTGAATCTCTTCTACAAGAAAAAGTTGTGATTTGACAGGATAGCAAGGTTTTCCTGGCTGTATGTGACAGAGCAGCTGATGTCTACAGTCGGGAAGTTGAGGTCATTGGGAATGGGCAGCAGAAGTGTCAGAGTCACCACAGTGTTTTCTACACCTTGCTACATAATGTAACAATCTGGAAAGTAATTTTGGAAAATACTTTTGGTAAATCACTAAAAAAGCCTAATGATGACCACCATCCTGAGGAAAGACAAGCACATACCACACAAATGGGTGGCCCTGATGGCTAACCTCCTAGAAGAGTAAGTCAACTGGATCATTAATTGTGTGACAGTCATATCTGAAATGTCAAAATGTCCATGGGGAGCAGAAGCATAAACCTACCCAAAAGCATAGTCATTGTCTTCAAATATAAAGACAGCAAGAGGTTAAAATTTATCAGAAGCAAGCAAACAATCTGCAAATCTATGACAAATTTGCTTTTTTATTTGGGAGAACAGTTCTATTGCATCCATTCCTGCCTGGATGACCCTCACATGGGGCAGTAGTCATTATTGTGGCAAATAGTATGTTTTCCAAAGAATGCAGTCTTAGTCATTCTGAGATTGCTATGTGATATTATAGAAGCATTCAGTTAGTTTTGTTTATGCAGGAACTTAAAATACTGTTGATGTAGGTTTGTTTTGCTTATATAAGCATGGGTTACATAGATTCACAGTTTTGTGTGAAGTGTAACACTGTCTTGAATACTTTATTCCCATCATTTTGCCAGCACCATTTTGTTTTACCAGATTTTCTTGTCTGTGTGTTTTCCTTTTCAAGGACCGTTATTCTTGACTAGAGCAGCCCAGAAGCTTAGCTTGACAGGCATTTTAGAACCATGAATTAATTATAATCCAGGTCTGCAAAACCTCTTCCTCTTTTTTTTTTCTTTCTCTCTTTTCAACTCATTTTCTGTATTTCTCTTCTTTTATTGCTTTCAGAAGAATCTTAAAATTACAACTAAAGTATCAGTCTCTTGCTTTCAAAGGTATTCAAAATTTATTTTTTAAATACAAAAGTGAGCTAAAACCAAAGTTAAATTTTATGTAAAAAATATATTAGTTTAATTTACAAGGAATTGCAGATACAAGGGTAATGAATACTGTGTGTGCTGCATTAGGCTTTGTTCAGATACAAGAACTCTTGCTTAAAAAACTTCAGGTGTGTGTACCAATATCACCAGTCTCAATAAGTTCTTTTTTTTTTTAACCCCAGTCTGTGAGAACAGCGTAGTCTCACAGAACTACTGCTTATTCCTTAACATAATTCTGATCTTTAATAATGAACATGTTTTTCTTTGTTCCATGTTATAGAAATCTTAAACTGTAAAAATAGCTGTGTACGGGCTTCGAAGCTGCATTCTTGAACTCTACGTGTGTGGCAGAAAGAGACTTAACTGCAAGGTTCAAGCAAGTGATTTATTCGAACTTCACTCACAGACTTAACACACCACTATTGCAGGTTTTACAGATACAATGGAGGAATGCACTATTGCAATTTTAAAAGCAAGAGTAATACACTATTACAACCACAAATGATTCACAGACAACCACAAGCACACATATGTTTACAAACTTAAAGCATAAACAATATTCACTTACTCCTCCAGGTAAAGAAAGGCTCTCAGTCCCAGGGAAGCTACCTCAACCAGCGTCCCGGGGGCAGCCGAGGGGGGGAAGGGTCTCCTTCACAAGCCAACTGTATAGTTGGAGAAGTGACTCCCCCATTTCCAACCTGAATCTTAGGGGTTTTATCCCCTGACTTGCAGAACAGCGTGTATAACTATGCCTGAGTGGATTATGTACATATGCCTAAATGATTATGTATATCTGAGTGGAGTTTCCCCTTATCTTTCTTTCTTTTGGTGGTCTGTGATTGTTTGAGTACACAGGGTTGTCCTCTGAAACTGAAGCTTAAACCCTCCAGCTTTTCTTTACCTTGCTTCCTCAGGCAACTGAATAGCGGTTGGATTGAGACTCAGGGCATACTATTTGTTAAGGGATTTCAAGGCTCAATTCAGGTTTTGGTTCTTTGAACGGTGCAGCCACCGCCCTGTTTACTTTAGGGTTTATCAGACAACCCAGGGCTAAGCTGTCTACACAGCTCCCTGTGAGTCGTCTCTGCAGAGAGACAGGGCCTCAAGGCAACCCAAGGCTGGGTCACTTTTGTAACCCCCCATGAGTCACCTGTGTGCGCTAGACATGGTGACACCTGTTGGTGAACAGTGAGCTGGACAATCCATACAACGTGAAGCAACTTTGTTAGTTCTGCTGGAATACAAGCAAGAACTACTCTTTCACCAACAGAATGCATTGAATGACTCAGACTAATTGTGCATCTACAATTATTATATGAACAAGTGTAGTGATGGAGATGATGGCTTTAACAGATGCTGAATAGAAAGCTTAACTCTCCTGATTAGAAAATATGCAAAGCACTGACTGTTTTTTCTTTTTACGTGCCTGACAGCACTACATAGTTTTATTTTAGCTATTGATTACTGGACAGGGACATAGGACAAGACACTCTATAGAAAGCTTGTGTTGGAACTAGAGATTATAATATTAACTGAACATGTAGAGATTTAATACCTTGGTAAAATTTATTATGAGTATATTACTCATGACAAGTATGCCTGTGGGATAAGTGAATAGTTAGATTGGGTGGGGATAACTGGCAGGTAGAGTTAATCAGAAGCATATGGAAAAGTCCTTCAGTATCTGAAATTCCCCATTCCAGGAAGAACTATCCAATGGTATTTATAGAATTCACATACTAGCTTGCTAGTCAGTTTTGAGAAACCGCACTTAAGCATCTGTATAACCTACTTCCAGTCAAGAAAGCTTCTATTGGTGTCCAAAATCTAACCATAAAGGAAAGCAGGTTAGGAGTAAGCAGAAATGGGGAGCTGCTGGGGAAGCAGAATGTCTCTGGGAGTCCTGCACCTCCAATTGATGCTTGGAGACATCTAAGGATATCTAGGAGAGAGATAGCAAAGCAGCCAGGAAGGATTCCTGTGGGCTAGAATTGTATCTTACATTTCTTAATTTTAATATTTTCCTTGCACATGTTGTTGTTAAAAGAGTTACCTCAAGTAAACAATTCTTGTGTTTTGCTATTAAGCTTATTAAATGCCAAGAGAGAGAAGAAGTAACTCAAAAAAAGTCTGGGTGTGAAAGCTGGTGCTGTCAGATCCCAACTTTCTTATGGGTACAAACTAACAACCATCTGCAGAAACTAAGGGGTCTGGTGGGAATTATAATAGACAGCAATTAAGATATTAGAAACTTTTAAATAATTAGTTTAATCTTATTCATGGGCAATTTATATTTATCTATTCTTGTTCCAGCATTGTCCTTTGGCTTAAATTGTTCTCATTACTGTTACTCACTCTCCATTGCTCTTTCTGCCTTCCTAGACTTCTACCTTCTAAATAAATGGGCTCTGTTATCATATATGTAATGATGTAAACCATTAGAAAAGAATAGTATTTAAAAATAATGACCTAATATTTTAAGCTTGTTAAGTGGCCATTAAACCTGTTCATCTGCTCAAACAGTAAATGTGTCAATAGAAGGACAAGAAAATAATAATAAAAAAAGAATTACTGAGTCCTCCAAAATCTGTGAAGGACCCTGATTTGTACTACACTGTTAAAGACTTGTGAAGAATCCAAGTAAACTGTCCTAATGATGAACAGGAAAACTCAAGGGCATCATTACTTATAACCAAATTGCCTTGGAAGTCTCAAGTAATTTTTGAGAAAAACACTAGTATTACCACTCAGTTACTTAATTTACATTATGTGACTGTATAAACACAGAGAAAAAAAGTTTGAGATCGTTCAAGAACAGTAGGTTAGAAGCTAACTTAAATATGGTAAACTAAATAAATCTCATTAGAAAATATGCATCTTAAAAGCTTTTAATCACTATGCATCACATCTAATATCAGCTAATAGCAGCAACCTGAGTAAAGTATGACAATATTGTACAAACTCATCAGGGAGTAACATGGGAATGTAACATGGAAAACTGGCTCTGTGAATAATTCCACATTATCAAATACTACCAACTGACTGTGATCCTGAGAACGCATTTGTGGGTGAGTATTACTGTTCACAAAACAGGATCTAAGGGGAGGCATTTTAAAAGCTTGTGCAGCTACAAATAACTGTTCAAGCATTCATGTCAGGGTTCAAAGAGAATTTGGCAAGTGAGAGGCTTCTGAGCTTCAGGAGTGCCTGGTATGGACTATATTTTATACCATGAAAGAAGACTGTGATGGAAAAAAACAGAGCATCAGCACAAAGAATTCACATTATTAGGTCAGGCTTTACGCTCAGGCTCACACCTCCAGTGCAGCAGTGAAAACTCACCTTTTGAGCTCCCCAGGACATCTGTCTGCCCTGAGGTTTTATATAGGTAGCTACTATTTCTTAGATAGTATCTCCTGGCTATATTTCATATATATAAATATATATATTTAAAATAATTTGGCTATAATATTAGTTCTGCCTTCGCTCGGTACATATGGAAGGCAGGTAGTGCCTAGGAAAACAGTAATAGACTTTGCTTGTGTTTGACTGAAGTCTGTTATCAATACTGTGGATGAGGTAAGTGAATCAGTTGGCAGGAGAATATGTGAACTGAACTCGGGTAACTATTTGTACTCCATGAGATGTGGCCACAAGATATCTTGAGGAACTTTGTTTTAAGCTGTTGGAGAGAGAGTGTTGAAACCATGTTAGGCATTGATGCTGGCTAACGCCACTGCAAAAGAAGTACCTTGATGAAATTTTGTCCTAGCTACTGTTGGAAAAAGAAATAATCGCAGGCTCTGAGGATTTGAACTAATGATGTATTAATAAAGCTTATCCTTGTTTGTTGTCAGCTCATTAGACAAGGTATAGTTGGGGTTTTTTCCCACATGCATCACCATTTTGCATTCCTTTAACATGATGGATAACATTCCTTTCAACATATATTATAGAGTGAATGGAAGAATCAATATTGGCAGGAACTTAAGCTTTAATAGTAATATGAAGATTAGTACTACATGCATCTCATTAATACAGTGAAGAGAAAACTCCTTAATGCAGTTTGTGGAACCTAACTTACCTGGACTTTTTTTCACCCCCTTTTTATAGATACAGAAGGGAATAAACAAGCAAGCGTACTTGAAATGATAAAAATGTTTAGGCTGGAACTGCTGGTTAAAGCACAAGTCCTTTTTGGGGGGCTTGATAGCAATATGATTACTGATCAGCAGCAACCCCTTCAGGGAAAAGGCTTCAGATCCATGGCCCATCTCCAAAGTCTTTGGGTATATCTGCTGTATTTTGAGGGGAGATGAAAGCTGAGGGAACCTGTGTGGACCTTGCCCATGGTTAATGCAGCAGACCTTGGGTGAACAAGCTCTGCAGATGTTTTGCAAAGGCAAGTTCCTTGTCAAACACAGATCTCACAGTTCTGCATGGCAGAGGGAAAGGACCTGAAGAAAAGGATAAAATGGGATGGGACCGTGTGTGTATTGTTAGCTTTTCCGTGCATCTTGTTCACGTGAGAACAGGCACAGAGTCCCATGGCACCCCTTAGGTAGGTTTTGGGCCTGCCTCTCTTTGCTGGTGTTGCTTTTTCCCATCATGTCATTGAGTAGCTTAGGCTCTGCCAGGGCACTGTGGCCAGACTCATCATGTCTGCAGCACCTCATCCCCCTACGCTCCTCTCTGGAAATTACAGAGAAACTTTCATCCTTGTCTGTACTGGCCCCATGCTCAGCCTCGTGCTGCATTCCGTCTGCAGCTGGGTGATGAATTGCTGCCTTCCTGCTCTCCTATGCCCTCTGTCCCAGGCATGGTCCCCCCCCACCCCCAGTCCCCGGGGCCTCCCTGGCTCCCGTGCTGGCTCCAGCCTCCCCCAGCACTCCTGGCACTGGGGCTGGGGGGATCCATCACACCTTCCTCTTCCAACCTCCTTCTCCTGCCTTCTGCACATCCCCTGGGACTGTCTGTAGAGAGGTCTATCCTTCAGAATGAAATAGAATAGAATGTGTATATGTATACACACACATATATACATATATATACACACAGATGCTCACATATATACATATATTAATGATTAAAGGGCTTTAAGGCAGGGGCAGTGAGAGCAGCTGTTCCTTTGAAAAAGAATATAAAACTATGACTGGTCCCCTGCTATGCCAACCAGTCCATGCTACAGTTTCCCTAAGAGTCAAATTGGGATATGAGTCCACTTATTTGTACACAAAATATAAGTAAGGAAGCCAAAGGAGAGACAGTGTTCAACTCTAGCTTTGTTTTTAATGAGGATAGGAACCAGCACAAAGCAAAGTTACCTTCCTTGTTTCAAAGTTGTTTTCATGTGGGAAGTCATGGGGAATAAACACATCTGTGCTTAATCTTCTGCAAAGAAACCCACAGAGTACCTTGTGCTTTACCAAAAGCAACCGTGACAGTTTCTTTACTGAGCTCCCAGTTTTCACATTTCACTTCCCAAACTCCTCTCACACACGTGACTGAAACAGAAAGGAGGTTATGTGTGCACATGTGCGGCTGGTTTCCAACATCAGTCTTTCATGGGTGACATTTAAAAAGGTTTTGAAATTGAGTTGTACTGGCTCGACTCATTTCTCCCCGATGCGTGCTTTGTTCCAGCCGCACGGGTGTGTGTATAAATAACAGTTTGTATCCCTTGACAACTTCCTGAATTAGAACAGCACTTGTGGTCAATCACAGCAGAAAGAGCAGCAGGGAAATACTTGGGCCCAGCAGGCACAATCATGCCATTTGTTGACTAGTAAAGTGGGTGCTTGTGTCGCAAGTGATGTCCTTTTGCCTGCTCTAATAACTATCAGCTTTTCTGCTGTGCTTTAGAAAGATGGTCAATCTGCTGCATTATCTCTTAACAGCTCTAATCTCTTGAAGGGAGAAACCGCAGGTAAGAAAAACAGAGTTACGTGACTTAACTGCTTCTGAGCTGGGATTCAGGTAAGCCTTTAAAAGGTGGGGTCTCCTTTTCCTTCTTCTTTTCCTTCACTAACCTTGACTTCTTGTGGCTTCAAGAAGAAGACAGATCTGTAGCTCTTGCTGCTTTTCTATCTCTAAGTGGCTGGTTCTCCACCAACAGTACCTGAAAACTTGTCTGTTTATTCATACAGGAATCAATAAGGAGATCCTTCTGTAATACTGCAGCCAATGAGCCTGAAATTACTTTTCTCTTGTAGGTATATAGACTTGATAAAACTTATATATGATAGTCAGCTAGAAAGAATTCAGAGTTTCCATATTGTACATCTATCTGTCTCTTCTGTTCTAGCACTCATCGTGTTTGTCGAATAAATAATACGCTGTGGATTTGGTCTCAAGACCAATGTTAAAATGTGCTGTAGGTACAGAAAAAGCAAATTAGTCAGAAAGTATAGGTTTTATGAATAAATCTATTTATGAGTAACTGTAGTAAATTATCAACTAATAGGTTAACTGCCAGATTTGAAAATTAATATAATTGTCACTGCTACCTTTTATTGTTTTCTCCAGCAAGTCTTAGAGGTCCTCACTTTTCCCAAGAAGTTTTTCTGTTCGAAGGGAGTGATATGGGTGAAGGGGGGTGTGTGGACTTCCACGAGATGTAAACAATTCTGAAAGTTCCAAAACAATGCTGGGTTTTAAAAACGAGAGAAACTTGTAACATTTCAGCAGTCTAACTCCCTCATACATAGTTAGAAAGGTTGTCATTTGCATATTATTAGCTTTGCTGACTAGCACTATGATAAAATTCCTTGCTTGCTGTGGTTCTGTTTTATTTAACTAAACTACTCTCCATTTTTCTTACCTATGTGTTGATTTTAATGCAGCAAGACAGCTCAATCAGGGATGCATTGTGTTTTAACGTTTGTCAATAAGGAAGTGGGGTAGTATCTAAATTTGCTTCCTTTGACTGCTTTGACCCAGTCATGCAGAGACTTGCTGGAAGATGATGCCTGTATTCACATTTCTGTTGTCCCATAATATTTAGAAAATTTAATTGAAGATAGACTACCTTGTATAAGTTCCCAAATCAATGTATAAGATTTCTAGAAGCATCTGATTTTATATTGTATTCTGGATTGTACAATGGGACAAGCTAAACCTACTTAAGTATACAACTCAAAAATTGCTTGCAGAAGTGTCTCCTCTTAGTGATCTGTTGTAGCAATTTGCCACAAACCCAGATCTTTCAAAGGCAGTAACTGCTCTAGAGTCTCCTTGTCCACTCCTTGTCCATCTTGGTGATGGTCCCTTTCAGGATACCACTACTGTACCCTGAAGCATGCTTTGGATCTTACTATAAGATAAACAACTAACTAAAAATTAGTATACCCAGGCCTGCATTCTAGTTTATAATAGTTGTTACCTTAGAGCAATAAATAAATGGGTAAAATATGACCATGGGTTACATATATGAAGGTACCTGTAAATACATTTTAAGCCTGCACAGGAAGAACTTTAATTTAAGTGAAAATAACATTTTTCTTTAAGTTTTATTTTATACAGGATTTCTTTTTTATTCTGTAGACAAATACTGAGCCCAATAGACTAAAGGAATTCACACTGGGTGAACACTACAGAGTTGTTTGTTCAAACAGTACTAAGCATGATAAAACACAATTTAGTGTCCTCCATACACACACAGTTCAGACCCCTTTGTTTCTTAAATGTTAGACTTATCATTTAATAAATAAAAATAGATTAACTCCTCTGTTGTTTGTTTTTCTGAAAATGTCAGGGTATATTTTGACAGAAAATAGAATACCTTTAAGTATATTGGCAATATCTGCCTTCACTGCAATTGAGAAACTGAGATTCAAAAAGAACCTCAATTCTAACACTTGATATGGTCAATAGTAAGAAACCAGTTAGGTTCTGTTTTGAAGAAAATGTCACTTAGATTTACATATGTTTTAACAAATCTTATTAATGAAGATAATGCTACAAAACCTGAAAAGATTTCTCATAAATGAGAAGTAAAAACAAAACCATAAAACCCTTAGTCAAATACCCTGCCATTTTAATAGATTGAATTAATATATTGGATCATGACTCATTTTGAAATGAACAGATGCCTTTTAGTTACTAAACTCTGATGGGCAAAGATGTCTCTGCTGTTGTCAAGTGGTGAGAATCTAGACAGTATAGTTCATCTTCTATTCAATAAAGATTTAGTAGGGGTCTTGAAAGGAGCATGAAGAAATTAAATGGAGAAACAGAATAGGAAGAGAAAGAGAGAAAGAGGGGAAAAACCACAGTCTGCAGAACAGATGAAGACAGAGCATTCCCTCATGCCTGGCTTGCTCTTTGTTTTTCTGTATCAAATACAGAGTACATTCCTGTTGCAAGAATGCCCGTCTGGAGTCACTCTAGAAAAAAAATCGCTAGCTGGGCTAAAAGGTAAGTATTGACAGAATTTCAGTTTAGTGAATAAAATGTACAGGTTATGACAATAACAAAAAGAATGATCTTAATGAAAAACATGAAATTGCTGTCTGTGTTCCAGCTTTTGTGGATGTTACATGGCACAAAAATATATATGAATAATACCCTTGTGATGCTTAACATTCTCCAGTATTCCTGTGCTTCCAATGAACACTGGTTCTGATACTGTAACTTCTCCTTCTCAGTCTTGTTTTTGTGGGAAGATGTTAAGAACATTCATGCATAGCTGTATAGGAAAGGAAAATCGTGCATTTTCATTCAGCATATTAGCATATTTTTTATTTAATAAACAGGTGTCTAATTTTAATACCTCACAGTATCTGCTTTCTGATCAAAATGTTTTGTCACAGTTTCTTTGTGCTCTTGAATCTTAGCTGTTTGCAGCTTTTTGCTTTTTTGAAAGCTGCAAACATTCAAACTGACAATTCAAGTTAGGTTGTTCATTTTATTTCAATATGATTTGAATAGGAATTACAGTAAGTAGATACAAACAAACAGCAGAAGAAGTGCAAAATTATCTCCACTATGTTTCAGACTTGAAATGGACCGTTCCATAGTTGCAAGGATGATGGCTGTAAAAAATGAACAGCGCAAAGCATAATTTTAAATTCTCATAGAACTGAAGTCTGCAAAGAATTTAGGGGTCACCTATATGCAAGGCACTATGTAATGATGCTCACATGAGTCACATAATACTTCCATTTGTAAAAGTCCAAGCAATCTTACAAGCGTGTAGCTATTGCCACCTCTATCTATATAGATTTGCTCACATTCACCATGACTATATGACACAGCAAGGATCAGGCTGTAAGATTTGGTTGTACTGTGCTGCTAGAAAGTTTCCAGATGAGTGTTAAAAAAGGTGCTGAGCTATTTACCAGGATGGCAACAGTAAATATCCTGTCTGAAATTCTGCTGCTGTCAGTGTTGATGATAAGATTCCCATTGACTTAAATAAGGCTAGATTTCACTTCTCCTACACTTCATTTTCAATTTGAATCTGTATGAAGAGCTTTTAACGTGACTAGCAATTAAGATGTTGAGGGGTCTGTGGAGACATTCAAAGCAGCTTTTTCTTTTGGCCTCTTTAAAGTTTTATAGGGCTATGCTTCTTTATCATTATAAACTCTTCTGAATCTTTCCTGGGAAGAGGGGAAGAAAGGTGGGGGGGTGGGGGGAAATCTGTAAAGAACAGAAGGTTTCCTTTTTTGGTCACACAGATTAAGAGTGA
>JANHGO010005801.1:0-22418 GCA_024606505.1 Aquila spilogaster
GTTATCAAACAGGCTGGATTGCGGTGTGGTTTGGGAATTCCTACTATGTGTCCCAGGCGAATCTTTGAATATACCACCAATTTCTTAGTCAAAGTTCCTTCATCACTCATCCACTGCCTGAAAAGAGCTGAAGGTTCCTTGAAACACTAGAGGAAAGATCAGTAAGCAGTGAGGTTTGGGAATTAGGAGCATTTGAGATGCCAGACTTCATGCAGTGAATTTACAAGGCTGATCTCTGTGGAAAGAAAGTGGCAGGTGACCTACCTCCATTGACTTCAGAGCATATCTAGAGAGATGAAGAGGTTAACGTGCCTGGCCAATCTAACTGCTTATAGTTGAGATGTGTGAACGCTGCCCTCAGTATATTGAGTGTGACAGGCTGATTCACAATGTAAGGACTTTCCACATTGTACTCTTCAGAGAGCAGGCTCTGAAAAGGCCATTACTAGGACTTGCTTTGCTGACTTGCACTGCCCTCCCCTTCAGCTCTACTCTTAGGCGTGTTGAGGTACCGTTGCTGGCGTGGCTCACTGAGGATGCAGCAAGCTCTGGTGCTGGAAATGGAAGGGGTTTTGTGCATGCTCGCGCTCTCTCAGTTGGCATGGTGCCCGCTTTTGACAACCAGCAAAGCAGGGGCATCCTCCCCAGCAGCTCGGATCTAAATCCCAGATATGGAGGTTGTTTTCCGGCACAGCCTGTGCTGTGTATAAATCCTGGATCAAACAGGCTAATCGCTGCTAATCAGCATGATGGGGCCTGTAGACCTTCGCAGCCCTGCTTACTGGCTGGGGGGACAAACTGTCAGTAGGTGTTAAATCATTAACAGTTGCTGTTGAATTTAAGTAGCTGGTGGTGTTGAATTTAAGTGACTAGTGCTGCGTTCATACACTGCCAAGGAATTAAATTTTCCAGAGCTACAGCATCACTGTGCATTTTTCCCAGCACGGCTATGATTCAGGCTGAAGAAGCATTAATCTGCCTTAGCGCATGAGAAAACTTAGTTGAAGAACTACTTCTGAATAACCCGCTGAGTGCTGTACTGCTGATTTTTTTTTTTTTAAATTATTATTTAATTATTTTTTTCATAACTCCATCATAGGTTATGCTACTGCACTGCTGCTTACAATCTAGCATTTATACTCAGCTATTTGAGTAAAAGGAAAGATAACACTGGATTTCAAACCTCATTATCCATCCTTGGTGTTTACCATATGGTTTACTCTTGAATAGCTGTGGAATCTGGGAAACTTTCCGGTAGGCTACTGTGATTTTTGTGCTTGTATTCACAACACACAAGTTTGATTGTCTTTCCTTTTTTTTTTTTTTTTTTTTTTTCCTATTTCTTTCTTTTAATTTACAAATTGCATTTCAAAATAGCAAGAAAATGTGGCAGGTTGCACAGTTGGAGAGAATTATGGCCCCTTTCTGGTAGTTAATGTACCCTGAGCTTTTGGCTTTGGTGCCTCATAATGCCACATGAGGCATGCAGTAACTGCCCAGAAACACATTTGTTAGCTGTCATGTCACTGCTTAATTATATCTTACTTCTGTTTCAGTGCATCATGCATAAGTCTGCTAAATGTTCTATGTAAATCCAAACCTGATTTATTGTCTCAAAAGTACCTTAGAGAATACCAGTGGAATAAAAGAGCTCCCTTTAATGTGCTTTCCTATCTGTAGAGCTCCAATTTAGTGTAACTTTGTTAATCTTTGAATCGGTAAACAATATTGCATGCAGTATGTAGCTTTAATTTAAGGAGATTGCTTACTTATGTGCTTGTTCTCAGGTGTGTTGTGAAAATGAAGTTTTCTTTCTTTGCTGGATCGTATCAAGAGTTGAAAATATAGTGTGTGTGTTGCCAGATCCTCCACCACTGTAATTCAGGGCAGTTTCAAAGCCATGACAGTACTGCTGATTTATACCAGCTAGTGTTCAGATTTTGATGCTATTGGTGATGGGAAACTATTAAAAACCCATTCTGAGGCTGCAGCTTTCTCCTTGTAAATCCCTGTACTAAGGGAATAGGGAGGGCAGGAGGGAGGAGATGCTGCTGAAGTAAGGAAGGGAGGTCTTGTTGGTGTGTGCTGGAGGTGTTGCTTCCTGTATTCTTCTCAATAAATTATTTTATTTTTCTCAGTTGGTGGCAGCAGCTTTAAGATGCCATAAGTGCTTTTTCTCTGAAATGAGATTTACTGAGTGTGTATGAGACTGGAGTCTGTGAGCATTTGGCAGCTGCTGAACTGTTGCTCTCTCCATGAATGGACTAAGGGCAAAGTAGTATCGTAACATTTGGAGTGTGACTTTCTCCTCTGTCCTATGATGCAAAAAAAAAAAAAAAAAAAAAAGGTTGTCTGCTGTTTGCCAGTGAAGATCATGCAATTTCTCAATGCCTATCCAAATAGTTGTAGGGCTATTGGATAAAGGCATCAGCCTTTTTCTGTTCGAAGGCTGTTTTAAGCCTCAGGAAGGGTTTTGGAGTGAGTATATTGTATAGCCTGTTAATATAGAGAGTTTTCTTGTGGTGTTGTTAGCTGAAGCCTGTCTCTTCTTACCTTCCTGCTTGTCTGATCTAACACATGTAAATGGGTGTTAGACCTGGAACTTCCCAAAGACTTGGGAGCTCTGAAAAGAAACTTCTCAAGGGGGGAAAAAAACCACCCCAAAACCACAACTTGTAAATTTATTGGTAAAGGAAGAAAATATATTTAATAAATCTGGGGACCAGTGAAAATTGTGGAAGCAGAATAGTGATTTTGGTGGAAATTATCTACAAAGTTCCTGGTTACTGTCCAAATAAGAAAATACTTAGGAACTAATTGGTGGGGGGGGCAGGGGAAAAACAGCAAAACTGAGATTTAATTTATTGAATTAGCTGTAGCATAAACAAATATCAGAAAAGTTGTGGAGTTTCTGTCCTGTTCTGGTGTGGAGGGGTTAGTATCTTAGTTAGTAGCAAAAGCAGGAAGGGAAGTAGTCTCACCTGCTTATACTAGATTTCCTACTTACTACATGTCAATATATCCTTTAAGGTTTTTCTTAAGCGGTCTACAAAAGGTCAAGCACTGAAGAGAAAATGCCATGTTGTTTTTGGTTTGTGGATTCAAGCACAGGCTTTCTGGTAACTGTAACTGCTCTATGAAGCTCAAAGCATGTGAGATGGTGTTTGTAACCAAGACATCTGGAAAGTGGGTTGTGTATCCTGTGAAACTGTTTAGCCATGAAAACCTATTGGGGTTAGTGTGGAAGAAATCAGGAGTCAGTGGTTCCTCTTGGAGTGGCATTGGTGAGTGAGGAAATGAGGCTAGGTTCAGTCTGGAAGCTAGGCTGTGGGAATGCGCACCCTTAAAGAAGAGAACAAGATCCCTTTCACAGTGTGAAAGTGAAGTTAGCAGTGAGGTTCAGTGATGGTAGTGACACAGTCCTCTCCCTACCAAGACATTAATTCCTTTGACCACGAATGAAACCTTTGTTTAAATTCAACTTTTTACGATAGCTCAGCTGAGCCAGAATTTTATCCTACATTTCTTATGGCTATCAACAGGTCTAATAGGAGCTAGTGGAAATAACAAAGGCTGGAAATGAGCTTTAAATATCTGCTTTGAATAGGAGAAAACTGTGGAGAAGCCGGATATTGCAGTTGGTTACAACTAAGTTTGAAAAACCTAAGATTACGATTGCACAGGATCTTTTTGGAAGAGATATCAAATATCTTTAAAACACTTTGATGCACATAACATATAAGGTTATAAAGCTCCTTTTTCTTTTTTCTCCTTTCATCATGGTTGCTTACCACAGGCATTTCCCTTTTTATACTTCATAGTATAAAACTTTGTGCAGCTGCATTGTTGTTAACCTTAGCAAAAGATAAACCAGGGAAGATTTGCATAATTACAGTTGCTTATCTTTTTGCTCTTTTCTCACCATGCCCAGCAGGCACAGCTGGAATTCATCATTTACAGTGACTTTATATAATCCATGAAACCCAGAAATTTCACTGGGAGGAAGTGGCTGAAGTCAGTTAGTGTACTGTTTGCAGCAGAGTTTCTCAAAGGTAATACTTGCAAGACTATTTAAAGAAGGTGCCTAGGTTTGTTTATATAAATACACATATATGAAAAAATCCAAATGATGCCCTTTATCTTGTTAGATTATCATATTCAATTTCAGCCTTTGCAGTGAGGAGTAAAACAGCATTTAATTATCGAAGGGTAGACTGTCTCTGCAAATTAGGTCCCTTTAAAATTTAGGCCAGTTGAAGGTTTATGCAGGGGTCGTGGTGTCAATCTTCACGACTTTAAAAACCCTTATGAGTAGACACAGGTAATTAGGAAGAGGGAATCCAAAATTTTTCCTGCAGTGTGCCAGCTAACAAAGTCAGCTGTGTCTGAGGCAGACCTTTGCTGCTGAATCCTATGTGCTTGAATTCTGCGTAGGCACCCAGAGGTTCCAGCTGTTTCAGTGGAGCTTCAGTTTAGAGAGCAAAGATTTGTTCCTATGGGCTCATCTTCACAAAAGTCTTGTTCTGTGTGCTCTGCTTATAACAAAGTTTTGATGACCTACCATGAACACATAGAACAGGGTAAATAAATTAAGGCTACAAAGCATTTAGTACTCTATATCCTAGTGTTTGAACATCTTGAAATGAAGACACTTGATTCATGCGTCTCATGATGAGTTCTACTACACAGTTAGCACTGTGTTGCCTAGGTAGATTAACTCCTGTTAAGGCAATAGAGTTATTTTGGTGGCAAACCAAAGTTTACTAGATACAAAAAGACTGCTAATGAGAGTAAATGATTGCCCATGTAATTAGGGAATGCCGGGACTTGATTTCATGATTAAAATCAATCATGGTTTAAAAATATTCTGAGATCAGCATTCAGAATGGAGATTAGATTAGTCTTTAAGCTCACATTCAATTTTGTGGTTTTATGTAGCTGAGCATCTAGAGCTAAGGTAAAATTTGAATCTGACCTTAACAAAAAAAGATGATCCACCATTCTGCTTTTTGTTTATCTTTAACAGAAACTATTTTTTTTGTATGAAGTCTAAGTCCAAAAGACAACACTAGATGATTTTATTAGCAGGTAATACATCCTGGGCTATTAAACGTAACTGGCTAGACTTCTGAATGACAGATTTTTCTACTAGAGGTCCTAAAGTTAGATTTCAGTGTCTGTGTAACAGAGGAGATCAAGTTTTTCTGCAGACAGGATACTTCAGTGAAGGAAGGAACATGGTAAGAGTTATAGGCTGTGTTGTTCAGGAAGTCTCTTGTCCTAAAATCTGCACCTCCTATCAACCTCTGGTCAGTCTGTTTAGAGACAAACAACTTAGACCCTTTCTGTCCATAAAGAAAGGGTTATGGGAGCTTTATATTTCTAATTCACTTATATTTTAGGGTATTGGAGAGAGGCAAAGAGTGTCTTTCACTGGCTATAGCTTCTACTTCTTGAAGGACTCTGCTGGGAGATCTTTTCTGGATGATTTTGACATAGCCTGTTGGAGCATTCACCATTAGCTATATAAATCTGAAGTCGAAGCTCACATGAGGAAATACACAGTGAATTCAGTCATCTAATGAAGGGGAACAAGATATTCTCCAGATGGGATGCTTTAATGTCTGATTCTCACTTGGAAGAGAGATAAATTGACCTTTAGGGCATGGCCAGCCCTTGCCGACTGCTGAAAGAAGAGAATTAAAACCAGACTACACAAACATGTTTTGTTCTTTTCTCCCCTCATAGGCAGGTTGGTTTTTTTGTTTAGTTTTGTGTTTTTGACACATGGGAGAGGAAAGAGAAGATGAATGGACTTAATTGGCAATAAAACTTAGTGTGCTTTTAAAATCTAAAATAGTCTTATAAGCAATTTACATCCTGTCTTGAATTAGGATATTAACAAAATATAAATGTCTCTGGTGCTCCACGCAGGAATACATTGAACACTTGCTGCTTGGAGATCATACTGTTTATTGACTTTTTGTTTAGGGGTGCGTCAGATTTTTTTTTTTAATTGAGAAAGTGTTTGACTGAGAGATATTTTTAATTTTAAGAGTGTTTCTAATCCCTTATCTTCTCAGCACAAGAACAGAGCCAAAACTGCAACAGCTCAGCATTGTCTGAGTTTTGGTGGGGTGTTTTGTGATGTTAGTGTAATGAAGTTTGCCAGGGAAGGGCTGAATTAATCCTGTCCTATGAGAGACCCTTGCAAAAATAAATCTAGCCATGTGAGCAAATTTTAAATAAATGGGTACATTTGCCAGTCTCCGAATGCAGGATTAATTTTTATGCCTGCTTGATTCATGTGGGATCTAAAAAACCGTGAGATTAAAGTGTAGGAAATGTATAGGAATATTGTCATTGAATCATAATGTGCATTGACATAAGTGATGGAGAATTCATATGGGTAAGTGAAGCCTTCGAGGGCATGGGGCATAGTTATTAAATCAAGCTTTTCTATGAATACAAGATTTCACGAGGCTGCTCTTGCAACACACAACCTTTGTATTCAGGCAGTCTATGGGGAAGAAGGAGTTGATAACTTTTTTGTGAACATTCATTTAGGTCTGACATTTAGCCAGACTAGTTTATGGCTTCCCAGTTGCCCTGTATAGGGTATGCAGGTAAACTAAATTTTGTTTGCTAGTATTCAGACAGGGTTTTCTCTCATTGCTTTCCAGAATGTCTCCTAGTTACACATGTATAGGTGTGCTAATATCAGAATAGAAACTTTGTCACTGGTGTTGTCCTTTCTTGGCTAAGCTATTGTTCCCTTGCAGTAATAAAAGTACCTAAGTAGAAACTGTGACCTGCTGCATCTTTGATAGACAGCAAATCATTGGAATGAACCTGCCTACAAAAGCAAAGGGTGATTATTATTCATGTAGAGAAAAGTTCTGGATAAAGGAGATGTTTACAGAGATCAGAATGAGTTTGCAAAAGATTGCATGGGAGACTTGCTTCTCTTCCAAGTGCAGAATCTTGGTTGTACAAGAACTTACTCTGACCCAATTGCCTATTCAATTATATCTTGGATAAATTTGTTTTACAGTCTCATGCCCAAAATCTTTAATTGCTGTAAGTGATAGAAATGGGACCAGTTAGCTGCAGCTCACACTTCTGGGTGTTAGCATTTTTGCCATATCATTTGTTAATATAGGAAGGTTGTTCTACTGATGATGCCCATTTCTACAGATGATTTAAATTCTTGCTTTCTTTTTGAAGTATTCATTTTACTATAGCAATGAACAGTGTTTCTTCTTTTTTCTGATTCCAAATCTTATACTAGGAGTGATGCTTTCTCAAATTTCTGTCCATAAACCAAACTTTCTCAATGTAAAGTAAATTATTTGTCCTGTATGCAGTACGTATTGTTTTTGCAGCTGATTGTAATGGATAATATAGAAGGGGTAGTGAAATGTAATCAAGTCCATTACTTGCGGAAAAAAAAAATAAATCAGACAAAGCTTAGCCTATTGAAAGTTAGACATCTGACCTAAGCGTAGAACATTGCCTATAGTCTTTGGAGAGCAATTGGTCTGCTTGGAAGCTGATTTGTTGATCTGCTACTAGTCTCTAGCAGTAAAAGTTATCCAGATGCTTAGTTCAAGTAGATGCCTAAGTTTTAGACCGTTAAAGTGAAATCAATTTTCAGAAGCATATTTCCTAACTAGACATTAATCACAGAATGGTTTGTGTTGGAAGGGACCTTCAAAGGTCATCTAGTCCAACCACCCAATCATCTAGTCCAAGTTCCCTGTTCAGTGGCTTTCTATATTCTGTGTTCAATCAACTTTTTTCATACTCTATTACACCTGATTCTCTTTCCTTTCCCTTTGAGATAAAAATTTGGTGACCAGCTGTTACTGGAGAGTTTACTCATCTTAGTTCACTATGACTGGTGCAAACAGTCTTCTGATGTACTTTGGAGCTCTAGTGGCTATGTTGATTTATAACAGCTGCAAATCTGGCCCAGTGGCTGTGACCCAAATATTGATAAAATCTAGAAGCTCAACTAATGCAACGAAATGGATTTTTAATATACATTTCTATTTGAAGGGTGGTCCGTAGAGTCATTCTTTGACTCTGAGTTGTAATCATATTTGTGTTGTTCAGATGATATACTGTGCCTGGGGTTGCAATGTGTCATGAAAACAGCATTGTGTTGGATACAAATACAATCTGCAGTTGAATAGGACTCTTTTTCACTGTTGTCTATCAAAATTTCTATTACTGGCTCAGTCATTCATTAGCAAAAATACAAAGCACATGTTCTGAGTTCTGTACAGGACCATCTATTATGCCAGTCTTGTAAAGAAGTAGTAGCATTGATTTTTAACTGGACAGCAGATTTATTTTTTTTATTTTTCCAAAGGCTATTTTTATTCTTTTTAAAGTGGAACCAAGCATCTTGGCTCATCTTCCAGCGGTATGTCCATGACACGGGACCTGGAATGACTCATTTATAAAGAAGCAAAGCTGTACTTGAATCCAGCATTTGCAAATCTTCTTTCTTAAACTCTGCTACTGAATTAACACCTCTTGAGAGAAATGGTAAGACTTTTGTACTATCTCCAAGTGACAGAGAAATCTGGATAGAAGAGTTCCTTAGCCCCTCAGAGAACTGCAACTCCAGTTTTCCTGGGTAAAATGTCCCTTCCTGTCTGTGGCTATTTTTGGCAGACAGGATGCTTTAGGATATTCTAGAAAAACAGATTATTTTTTTGTATGGTTGAAGACTATTTCTAGAGATGTCTATTGCTATTATAAATAGTAATTTACAATATAGTAATAAATAATAATTAATGTTGTAGTAGATCGTCTGAATCATCCTCATCTGGGGGAAACTTAATCAAGACCTGTATCAACAAAAACTGGTTGGCACCTAAATCCCTAAATATGTGGAAACATTGCTTCTTAAAAACATGAAAGGAGAATAAAACATCCAGCCGTAGTGAAGAGAGATGGAAAAGAAAGCATGTTACACTGCGTAATTTTCTGCTGTCTTGCATGTTTACTAAGTTTTTGATAGGCATGCATCTGTACCAGGTTCCTGCAGAAGCATTATGGTTAGAGATTCAGCATGACCATGCTGATACTCAGAAAATTAACAGCCTCTTTACTTCAAAGTTAGGTGGGGGACTGACTAGAAAAGCACCGACTTTTTCGGAGGGGAAAAACACTCAGAACTTTAGAAACATGTTTGCATGATGGAGTGAAAATATACTTGTCTGATGTTTTTGTCATCAAAGCCTTGGAGGAGATTCTTTCTCCACTTTGCAAAAGGCTGCTTTTTGGTGAAGGCCACTCTTCAGGGTATTTGTGGGAGATCTGGAAAAATCATTTTGGTTTAGATCTGGAATCTGAAGTTGTGTCTCTTCCATAATAAACATTCATGGATTTGGCAGGATATATCCCTGTCTCTGAAACAAAAATTGAAAGTTTAGGAATGTGTTGGGGAAAGAATTTGCCCCATCTAATCATTAGGAACATAAATTAGTATTGTAAGACCTGTACCACAGGTCTTTTATTTTTGTTCAAGCAATACTTTTTAATGTAAATTAGAGCTTTAGCAAGGTAGTGTGAGGTGGGGAGGAATTGGACTTTTCCTTTTTGTTAAAATTCACAGGTTTTCAATCCAAAATCATAGTCTTAAAGTAAGATATTTTGACGGATGAAGTTTGTTTTTGTTTTGTTTTTTTTTTTCTCCTTAAACACTGACCAACAATTTGAAAAACTAGGGAGAATGGGATAGGAATAGTCCAGACACAGAAAAACAATTCATAGGCAGATAGATTGAGAGGAAAGAAATATGTTAATATGAAAATAAGTTTCCTAGGGTTTAGTCTTGTCTGTATTAAACATGACAATGCACCATTATGAATAGAATGGCTTACCCCATTAATATTGTAGTCCAGGCTCCTCTAGAAGCCTTTA
This sequence comes from Aquila spilogaster, assembly GCA_024606505.1. Lineage (NCBI taxonomy): Eukaryota > Metazoa > Chordata > Aves > Accipitriformes > Accipitridae > Aquila > Aquila spilogaster. The sequence continues at coordinate 9,940 of JANHGO010005801.1, forward strand.
AATGCTGCATTAAAAGGAATGTATGGGGATTCTAAATGAGCTATACAATTCTCTATTTCACATGCTTGACCTTAATGTCACACAACACAATGGGAGCACCAAATTTGTATGCTTACTAGCTGTTAGCAACACCATCGTTTGTAGTTGTGTCTGTGTGTAGCTTGGTGAGTCTTACCATTTGTTTGATCCCTGCTTTGCATTGCTGTCACATAATTCTTCCCATCAATAATAATCACAAACATGTTTACTTAGAAGAAATATGGGGAATGAATATGCTTTACTCCAACCTAAGGGAACCGTCATAAATAAGCACCTGTGAGGGAAATAACAAACCTGCTGATAACAATATATATTTTTTGCTAACCACTATTAAGCATTTAATGGTATGTCTTTTGAAACAGAGTGAAGAAACACAAGTTCATAGTAACTCTTATTTGACAGTGACTAGGATAACACATACCCTGCACTCTCTTTTTTTTTTTTTTTTTTTTGGATAAATACCTCCCTATAAATAATGAGCCCAAACTGAATTTAGTACACTAAGTATAGTTTATTTTGTTTATTGTGTAGCATAACTTAGACAGGATTTGTGGTCAGCCAAGCACCTTACTCTCCCATTTCCTTGCTCTTACAATGCAGCTAGGGAGAAACAATCTATTACATGTCATTAAACCTTTTAATATGTTGTCTGCATTACCTGCTCTTTACTTTGTGGTTACAATTAATATTTAACTTCCATTATGCAAAGTCCACTTATCTGTATTAAATTCTATTTGCTAGGCTTCAGTGTCAAAGTGCTGCCAGGACAGCATTTGGAACCCAATATCTCTTCTTATGCTAATATCAGGCAAACTTGTGAATTGCAGTTTCTTATTCCTTCATCTATGTAATTGATACAGATGGAGAACAAGAAGCATCATTTCTACCCTGTTTGCCTCCTTCATAAGCCATTACCCATTACAACTTGATTTCCAATTTCTAACCAATTTTCTACTCAGCTTGCTGTTTTTCTTTGCTGCTTAATTCTGTTGGTACAATTGACTACAGGCAGGTTGGTTTTTTTTTTTCCCTCATATATGCGTGGTTGTAACTTTTTGAAGTATAGTAGTTCTAAACCTTAATGCAGTTTTGAAGACGTGTTTGCAAACTATTTGGGTTCTGTCTTAATATATATTAATGACAGTACTTAACATGGAGTTCTTAATTTTGACTCTAAGCATACTGGGAGGGTGTCTTACCATGATGTGAACTCTCCAGTTGAGTACCAGACTCAATCAAGAGCAGAACTGCTTAGTCAGGGATCTCATCTTGGGTACCAGGAACTGCACCTGGTACTAATACTCGAACAGCACTGTTTCTTGTGTTGGATGTGCATCACTGAAACATCCCAGCAGTCATTAAGACTCTTTCTGTTCACTTTGGAGAGAATACTAGATCAATGGTGGTTTCAGCTCTATGAGAATTTATATTCAATTCTCTTACTCAATCACTCATGGACTAGATGTCTACAGAGTTTATGGATGGGACTAATACAGCTGAGCGAAGACTTTTGAAATTTACTTTCACTCTTTTCCCTGGAAATAAAATACAGATTCTGGATGAATGAAGAAAATTCTCTTTTAAACTACCTGAGTTTTACCAAAGTGCTTCAATCTTAAGTTCAATGTTTTTGAAATTAATTACTTGACCTTCTCATAAATGTCTCATAATTCAGCTGGTCCTGTTCTAGTTTTGCAACCAAACAATAAGACTACTGAGAATTCTGAACAGGACATGCCTGCATTGGTTTACATGAAACACCATCTTAGGGAGGAAATGATGCTTTCAACTTTGCAGAAATGCTAGGGAAGTAAGAAAGGGAAAAAAAAAAAAATCCCTGTATTCCCTTCATTATTTGTTATTTGGATCATGCTTTTCTCCTTTAAGTGTATAATTCTTAAAGACAGGGTCTTTTCTATGCCAGGAAAAATGGGAATCTGAATGGAATTGGAAATCGCTAGATGGGATGGTAATATTAGTTCTGCCTCAGCATGGAAAAACATGGGACAAAAGTAGAGATTATGAAAAAAATGCTTGTAAACAAATACCTCAAGATTAGAAATTGGGACACTTTGGAGAAAGTCCTGAAACCTGATTCTAATGAAGTCAGTAGCAGCTTCAATGATGCAGTGTGAAATCTCAAAAGATAAGAAAAAACAGCAAGAAATTTGTGAGTAGCCTTTAACTTTTGGGAAGCTGTATGGGAGCAGAAAGAGGAGGAGGGATTTTGTTGCACAGAATAGACAGTGAATAAAATTCCTTTTAGGTGTCTGCAATGCTATCATCAAAAAGATAGTGATCAATGAATAGAGGGGTGGAAAAAAACCACAGTAGTGAGAAAAACAGACACTGTTTGCAAGCAGGAGCCCAGCGCTGGGGCTGCTCAGAGTTCTGAGACTGTCCCAAAATGGTTACTCCCCAGAGGAAACTCAAGTTTGTCTTTCAAATTAAAAAGAAGAGGAAACAGTTATAAAAAAGCCAAGCTTTGCAAAGTCAGCTCCAGCCTGCTTCTTCTGTTTCCCTTCTGTCAGCAGAAGCTGTTGAGAGGCAGCTTGGCAGCCCACCTATGTTTGTTCTTCACGTTGTTAAATATCAACCCTAAGCCAAACAGAGTAGAAGTTAGAAAATATGTTAGATATTATGAAAGAATTCTTAAAGTATCGATTCCTACAAGGGGCACGACACATTTGGAACATGATCAGTTAAACAACTCTGTGGCATATTGGCATCTCTCCTGTGGCTGGTCAGGATGTGGTTATGCTTCAGGTTTTAATGTAATATTGTCTTGACAGTGCTTTAGTTAGTTGCTTACAGATAGGAATGCTCTTACACTAATAGAAAGCCACTTTTACAAGAATCTTGTTTTTCTTTAAATACAAGAGTAAGCTAAGCTGGAATCCTCTTCCTCCAGAACTCTGTAAACACATCTTCATTTGTGTTTTACAGTTTCTTGCCCAAATTGTCAGTTTTTCATTCATGTGAATAGATCTTCAGCCAGTGTAAATTAGGGAATTTACTGTTAGTCTCACCAACCAATTTTTTCTGGACAATGTATCTCTGTTCTGAACTCAGTAGACATTGAGTACTCCCTGACTTGAGAGCACTAGGTTTGAGAAAGCACCAGATCCTCAGTAGGTTCTCTAATGTGAAGTTTTGAGCTTTATTTCCATCTATCAGAATTTGTTCCTTAAGTGGTACTCGTGTTGGTACCATGTGATGAACAAAGACTTAAAAATCAAGGCACGCAACTAAAAGGGGTATGAACTGTCCTACACTTAATACAAAGTGTGGAAGGAGGAAGGCAGGCATGGGAGCTATGGAGGAGAGCCTTCATCAGTGGCAATGATCCAAGGTTGATGTACGAACCTTGGGGTTTGGCTCAATGGATCTTTTTAGAAGGGACTTGCGAGGCACTGAAAGAGTTAATGTCTCAAACATGGTGATGGGACAAGTTCTGCTGAGCAACGAACTCTGCATAACATGACTCTCTGCCCAGCAAGGAACCCCAGGTGAAAAGCAGCCCATCAGCAGCAGGAGGTGGGGGGGCCTTGCCGGAGGGTGCACAGCTCCCCACTCTGATAATGCAGTTCTGATGTGCTGAGCAGGACAGCTTACCACGCAGGGAAGGGGAAGTTACTCCCCAAATGATCCCCCAGCCCAAAGGTTCACAAACTGCTCATGACAGCTAATTAGCCCAATGCCCGCCCAAAGGAGGGGCAAGGATGATAAAAGGACACAAACTGAAGCCCCATGGGCACAAGCCTACCGGAACCGGACCCCTCAGCTGACTGAACCAATGCTGGGCCCAGGACTGGTGAAATCTTTCTCTTCTCTCTCTCTCTCTTTCCCTTTTCCTTTTCCATAATCCGTACACCTCACCCCTTTAGACATAAACCGTTGACCAAGTCTGGGACTAGGAGCGGATCTAGCTGCCCCCAGGCTCCTCGCTGAGAAGGAGTCTAGAAAGCAAGGGGATCTGTTCTGAACCTCATGACCCAATGGGAGGGCTCTCCTTATTGTCTTCCCTCAACTGATTCTGAAATAAGCAAGGCCTGTAGTATATATTTGGTGATGTAGGGTTAGCACAAGTTACACTGTTTACTGACATAGTTTCATGCCAATTTTTGTTGTGAGCATAGCAATTTTTGTGGTGACTGTGCCAATTCTTGTTGTGAGGGAATAAAAGTTGAGGTTTGTGAGTTAAAGGATCCCTGGTGTCATTTCACCTTAATCCTGACCTGGGAATCAGCAAACCTGAGTCATCATCATAAGAAATTGGAGTGTGACAGGACTGTTCCTGGCCTTTCTTTCAGTGTCTGGCATAGACTACTGTTGAGGGTGGGAGATGAATAGCTGTAGAAGCACTGTGTACCAGTACAATAAAACCCCAATATGTAAAACTGAACCTGTCTGCTTTCCAATTTTCCCAGTTGCAGTCTTGTGAACTGAATTATTTAGGCCAAGGTGTCTACAAATCATGTAACTTGCTATCCTCTCTGAGCTTTTGGTGATGAAGTTTGAGATTCATGCCATCAACTTGAGGTTTTAAACTATTTAAACATTTTGTTTAATCAGTGGAAACCCAAAGCCAGTCCAAGAATGTGGGTCAGAATATACTTAAGTTCTGAGTTTACCTGAGGAAATTCATGTCTGTCTTCACTGACTCTACAGCAGTGGAACAATTGGTTTTATTTTTGTCTTGTTTGTTTGGGTTTTGGGGGGGGGGGGGGTGAGGTATTTTGTTGGGTTTGGGTTTTTTTTTTTTCAGTGTAGGATTCCTAAATATTTTTAGTTAGTGGCACAGACCACATATTGTGAATATCCTTTCTGTGGACAATAGCCTTGTTTTTTCTCCTTGATTTGTTTCACATGTATTGCAAGCCATTCTTTCTTACCTTATAAAAGCACAGGCTGAAATCCACCACTACAAAGGAAATGCAGGCCTGTGTTCTTTCCTGGCTAGGCAAAGTCAAGATGGACTTGAGCTGTTTATTTCTCAGCAGCAAAGGCTGCCTTTCTTAGGAAAGTATGAGATAATACAGATTTCACAGTATGCTCTTGTTTTCAGTGTTTCAGAAACTGATATTTTAATCAGAGCTGTAGAATTGCTTGGGAACAATTTACTGTGCCTAGGAGAAAAAAGGTGGCTGCTTCAAGCACCCTCTGCTCCTCCACCTCCTCTGTGTAATGTATCATTACTGTAAATTGTTACTTTAGAACAAGGGGATAGTGTGAGTTGTACAGCTTGAGAAATTTCTCCAGATCCATGTTCAAGCTGACAAACAAACAAGGTAAGCAGGCTGAGTAGGGTTTCCTTGATGATTTGCACGATGGATTTTTGAGCCTTGGCGTGCTGGCTTGCAAACTGAGTGCTCTTCCTTTGCTTCTCTGACATGGAAGTGTAACCTGAACTCTTGTTTCCATGCATTTGGGAGATGGATTCATACTTATGATTCAAGCTAATCAGGATGCAAATTGGGTCCTATGGCCCAGTAATACCTCAGCCCACCTCTACGTGAACAATGATTCTGTCAGAAATAATGATCTTAAACCGAAGTCCTGCTCTCCTGTGTGCATGTGAAAATCCAGGAAGCAATGGATTTATTCTGGTTTCCTGAGAGCAATGTTTGTCTTGGTTTCGCTACTGTATTTCTTTTTTTTAATTAGTGTTTTAGGCGGTGCTGTAGAAATGTGCTCTTGCACTCAAAATAAAAACTGATGCAGAGTTTGTCACATTTTCTGATGTGTTGGCATTTCCAGTGGGTATCTTTAATAGGAATCTGTAAGAAATCCCAGCATGTGAGAATTGCTCTTACATAGGTAGTCTGTGGGAGACGTACCAAGACAGCACAGTCAGATGAATAAAGCATATTGGGGGAAGCTGGCTAACCTTGTAGTCTTTGACTTCCCCCCTGCTGAAGACCTCTCACCAGGCCAGGGCTCTGAATATGATGACTTGGGAAAGGAAAGAGATCAGATCAAGAATATATCAGCTGTTGGCCTTTTCCTATCAGTCATGTTTCTGTTCCTCTTGCCCCCGTGGACTTGTATTTGCCAGTGCTTCAGCATTGTGCCAGCACTATGAGGGAAGGCATTGCATGCAGCAGCCAACCAGCCCCTCCTGAAGTGTATTGCTGCATGCCCTGTGCTATTCATATTCACCTCAGAGACCGCAAACAGTAGGGTTGTGTCTGGTACCTTAGCTGCAGTCAGATGCCTTCGTCTGAAGAGTGCTCTGCTTAGCCTTATCTGCACCCACTTGCTGCTCCCCAGGAGAGCGTCAATGGTAAGGCAGAAAACACAGCTGTATACATCTATTCCTCTGTCTCTAGTCGTTGAAAATTCAGAGGCGACTTTGCAGGAAACATTCAAAAGTCATCCTGAATGTCCCCTTGCAGCCTTACCTTAATTGCGTCCTTCAGCTCAAAGTGTCTTCCCTTCTTTTACCTTGCTATGCAGGAGAATCTCCTTTTACACTGCATTATTTAGTATCTCAAGAGTGGTCATGGTGACTTCAAACACTCTGAAACCTCCAAGTTGAAGCCTCCAACTCGGCTTCTCCTTGGATTACTTAAAGGAAACAGGGATTTCTCTGTGGTTGCGAGCAACTGGGCTGTAGGAAAAGGACAGATTTTTGTGCTGATTTAGGGTTTCTTGCAGCTTTTTTTGTTGTTTTAAAGTACTGGAATTGTAGATACTAAACTTTCTGCATGGATAAAATGGGGATATTCAGCTTAATGAACAACAACAAAAATCCTCTTCCCCTCACCTTGACTATGACTTGCTCCCCCACCCCATCCTGGGTAGTTCCAGTAGGCCCATGTAAGTAACTCCTCTTTGGCTATTCAGTTCTTGGCTTAATCTCTGGGAATTACCACTTAACGTATTAATTAGTGCCAGTAGTGTTACACTGAAGCGGGAAACCACGTAAGTCATTTGTGCATACGCTAACAGGGTGTTGGCTTAGGGGTTTAGGAGTATTATCTTATTAAACCTTAAGCCCTGCAATGCAAACCAACAAAATCCTCCTCCCTACTGGAGGAGCCACCTACCTATTAAGTACCAGATACTTTTCAGGGTCGATTTCAGTTCAGATATCAGGAGATTTGTCCAGACCTTTGTCTTGGAAAGACTTTGCTGGAAATGTAATTTCTCTTTTTAGTTTTTATTGGTTTCTAAATTTCACATGAGCTAGCAATCTATGAGAAGAACCTTTGGTATGATATTTGTGTACATCATCAAATAAGATGGGAATAGTGCTGAGAGGGAAGTTTAAGTCAACTCAGTTTAACTTAAAAAAAAAAAAAAATCTTCTCTTTTGTTCTTGAAGTGCAGGCACTTCTGACAGTCTGTCTGTCTTTGATACCAAATCAGAGAATGTGAATTTCTATTATTGACCCTTGAATGTAATAGAGGAGAAAGTGTTCTACTATGTGTCATGAGCTTAATGGCTATGAATGTTTTTCTTGGGGTAAAAGTGACTTATTCCTGACTTTTAGTATGAAGAGTTGCTAATTTATACTGGCAGCTCCCAGAAACTTCACAGCACACAAATTTGGTGGGATATAAATACTAGTAGTCTCCATAGTGTTCAAGATTGATGACATTTAGTTTTCATTTGTTCTGCAGACAGGAAAAACTTCTCACTTAAATTTAACGAGGTGAGAGAATCTTTGTAGCACTTGATGCAAACATCCTGAGCATGCTACTGAAAAAAACAAGTCATGTAGCTGATTAAAACTTGAGAATGTTTTTACTGCACTTTAAAGAATTGTTGTGGTGATGTACCTTCCAATGAACTACTAAGTCAAAGGATATGAAATTGAAAGCTCAGAGGTCAAGGTGTGTTCAGGATGATATGATTAGCAAAGAATCTTTAGACCAAATGGTCCACAAAAAATGTGTTTATCTCTAGAAACTGAAATAGTTTGCAAAATCAGTAAGTTTTGTTAAGGCTGGTCAGAAATACCCCAAACCTTTCAGTTTATTAATACTTTTTTCAAAAGAGAATTGGGGTTTTGACCTTTTTTCTTTTGTATTAAATAGATCTAATTTCCATGGGGGAAACAAGCTGTTTATTGGTCATCGTGTAAGAAGATTACTTTTACCCCACACTAACATTTTCCATATCATCATGTATCGCATATCTAGATAGCTCTAATAATCACATATAGATGAAGGATGATTTGCCCTGGGTAACCGTGTAGGTAATCCCTTTATACCTTGTGCATCCTAACATTTTTACTTACACAAAGGAGGTAATGGTGTCAGTTGTGAGCTGGCATCAAGCTGTCTTGCTTGGGTGCAGCAGTAGGCTTTGCTGTTGGGAATTGTATTCAAGATGTCTCAACACCCTGTGACCTTGGATGGTGAGGGTTTGAGTGATGCTTCTTTGGGTAACATATGAGAACAGTCAGGGTGCTAGAGATAGAGTAAGCTCATGGTCTTCCAGGTGCTGCTGTTTAGTTGTGCTCTGGCATTGCTGTGTCAGCAAGGATTGTCATGCCAGAAGCAATACTGTAGGTGGGATATCCTATTTCAGTCTTGTTTGTTGTTTACTTTCTTGTTTTGTTTTGGAAAGGGGAATTATGCATGACAAAGCCAGAATTCTGGGCTTATTGGTCATAAGCCTACAGCTTTAGTCTGTTTGTAGTGCAGCCTGCTGCCTTCACCTCTGTCATGCAGGCAGTCTGCCTCACTGGTCCCTAGGGAGGGCAGAACCAGAGTATGCTGTAAGAAAAGTGCATAAATGCTGTTTCCCCAGCACTGTGAACTGACCCGGTGCAAGCTGCTTCTCTCTTGTATTTTTTAGTCTTCTATTAAAAACATGGTGATACTGTGAGAGGACCTCACCGTGGTCCAGTTTAGAGTGGAGGTCTAGGTGTATATGCACGAGTTCTGTAGACCTACAGGATTCTTACAGAGTCAGGGAAGGATTAAAAATACTTTGTGTTTTTAAGGGGCAAAAATAAAACTACTTGAAACACTGATTAAAAGAAACAAAAGCCCCAAATGTTTCCATCAAGCTTCTGTTTTGCCTGGCTGTTGATTGGTGTAGAAACTAATTGTTAGAGGCATGATTCTGGAGGTACTTCTGGGGTATCTATCTACAGCTCTTGATGAAAAAGCTTTACAGTTTCTCTTTGCTTGTTGGATTTCAAAGGCTTGCTGCTCTGAAGTTAGTGGCATTGCACTTATTGTCCCCTCTAACAGTTTTCAGGCTCAAAAGTGTTTTCACAATGCATATAGATGAAGGTTTCATGCAGTCTGACTTCTCCAATGGTGAAAAAGGGGAAATTTGAGAAGTGACTGTATTTATAGTTTCACTCTGAATCAATCAGCAGTCTTTGAAAGACTTGAAATGTTAGTAAATTTCTACATTTTATATATTAACAAAAAAAGAAAAAAACCCTTATTTTTAACTCTGTGCACGCTACCTTGGAAAAGAAAGACCTGTACTGCAAGGTGCTTATGCCAAACAGCTGAGAACGTGCTCTTAAATGGAAATGCAGCTCGTAACTTTGCTCTGTTTGGAGGCTGAAAATTACCAAAGACATGCAGAAGTCCCTCTGTTTGGAAATGCATGACAGCAATGCCAAGATATAATGTGAGTATTTGAAAAAGTTTACAGTTATGTTAAATGAAATGCTATTTTACTCTTGTAGTATGTGGGCAATTATGTGAATGTTCCTGAAGTTCATTGGAGTGTACAGTGTAGCCTCTACATTGCTAGAGGTGATTGTAATTGTAATTAAAGATGTGTTACTGCATTTAAATATGAAAATTAACAGCCATAATCAACAGAGCTATTGTGGCATTGGTAAAATGGCTGGCCTGTTATCAGAGGCCATGATCCAAACTTAATCTATGAGCTGTATATTATCCTTCAGAGTGCTTTGAGTATGGCTTTTTCATAGCTAAGAAGTTGTAAAAGCAATATTGCCCCAAGAGATACACCTGAAACCATTCAAAGGATCTCAAACCTGTCAGGATTGGGTGTTTCAGCAATCTAAAAAATTTATCATTTACATCAGTCTGATCAAATGAAGTCTGTAAGTTGGTTGCTGGCTATAAATTACCTGGGAGCCTGAGGATTAAAAAAGTTCCTGAACAACTGAAATGAGGGGGGAAAAAAAAAAAATTGAGCCAGGTTACACTGACTCAATGGATTTTTGTAAGTAAACCTATTTCTAGGCAAGTGATTTTACATTATTCATTATTTGTTTGAGATTTGAATGGCAGCTAGAATATTATAAAAAATAATTAAAGTCTCCAAAGGCAGTAGTAGTACAAATTCAAGTAGAGTTACAGGTATATGACTCAAAGAATGCTCTTATCCTTGAAAATGAACTTCATTCATTTCCAATACAGTGAGGAAAAACAACTGCATTTGAAAACTCAATGTTTCTTTATTAACACTTTGTCTTACTTGTCTTGTTCTTAAGGAAGGTAGAGCTCCTGAATTCTCCCATTGTTCTGATTATTTCCCTGATAAGGTATGATTTCAGCTGAGATTTAGGAGGTCAGGAATAGCCAGTCTGGTAATTCATTCTTGAAGGGAATTGAGATCCCATGTTTGCATGCAGCTCTGATTCACATCCTCTTTCCTGCTCATCACCTGTAAATCTTCATGTTCAGAAATGATGTTTCTTTCCATTGTAAAATGGGGATTCCTGGGTATGAATGAACTATATGATAGGAAGTTTTCTGTGTACAATTCTCATACATTAAGGAAAGGGATTCTACACCTGATTTTACTTAAAATCTGAAACCTATCACTGCTGACCTGTTTGTGCTATGCAGCATTCCCTTCCTTGAAAGAAGACTGTGACTTTGCTTCCAGGCATGGATAAAAGGCAGGGCATAGAAATACCAGACAAGGACTTTCTTAGGAACAAGCCTGTAATTCAGATTGAGACTGTGCCCTGACTCTTCTGCGCCTCAGGGTAAAAAATTGCCCAGGCCTTTTCTGGTACTTGTTTCTTTCTTCCTCAGCTTAGCTGTTATGGCTGATATCTTCATAAGGGAGTCTGCATTAAAGCCCATACTTTCACCCTACTTTTCCTCTTTTGTTGTTTACAGTGACTTTACGGTATTGTTGGTCTTTGTACCATAACCAAATCATAGCTGCACATGGCTATAAATGGTTAAGATCCAAATAAGCCTATATATACCATAAGATCCTAGCTGCTGAAGTTTTAAGAAAAATATATAATCCCATCTGCTTTATACCAGGCAGAGCATGAATAGGGTAGCAGAATCTTGTCCTAGAAACAATTCCCTTTTTTCTTAATATTGAGGATGTTTTGATTGGAAAAACACTGTTGCAGAAACACTTTAAAAGTAACAGCTGAAGTTAGGGAAAAGAAATAAAGGAACAAGGCTGTTAACCTACTTTCAATTTCTAATGTGTTTATTTGCCTAGAAGATTCATTATAGGATTCAAAATTTGCTAGAGATCACTCAAACTCACAGCAGCATACTTGCTTTTCTGGCTAAGATTTGTCTTGGGCATGCTTTCATGTCACAACCTATTTAGAAACATCCCACTTTAGTGAGTGAAAGATGGGAAAAATAGAGGATACAGGGGTTGGGAGAAGGGGGAGAGGTAAATTGCAGGGTTAGGCTTTTGTCAATCAGTTGGTTTTATAAGCAATACAAACCGGAATGCAATAGTGAGGGTCTTCTATTAATACACTTCCATAGATTCTCTTGCAGGCTTGACTTTCGTTATAGTGGACTACTTAGTTACATGACTGAGGGAGAGAGGAGGGAGGAGAGGAAATGATGTCCTAGTTTCAGCTGGGATGGAGTTAATTGTCTTCCTAGTAGCTGGTACAGTGCTATGTTTTGAGTTCAGTATGTGAAGAATGTTGAAAACCCACTGATGTTTTCAGTTGTTGCTAAGTAGTGCTTAGACTAAGTCAAGGATTTTTCAGCTTCTCATGCCCAGCCAGAGAGAAAGCTGGAGGGGCACAAGAAGTTGGCACAGGACACAGCCAGGGCAGCTGACCCAAACTGGCCAGCGGGGTATTCCATACCATGTGATGTCACATCTAGTGTATAAACTGGGGGGAGTGGGGGTGGGGGGGAATCGCCGCTGGGGGACTAGCTGGGTGTCGATCGGCAGGCGGTGAGCAATTGCACTGCGCATCATTTGTACATTCCAATCCTCTTATTATTACTGTTGTCATTTTATTAGTATTATCATTATTATTTGTTTCTTCTGTTCTATTAAACTGTTCTTATCTCAACCCACGGGTTTTACTTCTTTTTCCAATTTTTTCCCCCATCTCACTGGGTGCAGGGGGAGTGAGTGAGAAGCTGCGTGGTGCTTAGTTGCTGGCTGGGGTTAAACCACGACATGACATCCCCGATTTCTTCTCCTGTGAAGTGGAATGTGGGGAAGGAACTCTATTAAATCATATCCAAGCAGAGAG